>VMDO01010238.1:0-70000 GCA_007922755.1 Pedetes capensis | reverse complement strand
ATACTTAAGAAGAGCAATTTGAGGGATTTTTAAGTTTTAAAGTTAATTGATGTGATAACATGGATTATGTGTTATTATTCTCTTAACAGACATAGAATAGCTTCTGAGATTAAATAACTATTAAGGGCATTTAAGATAGCAAAGAAAGAAGGCCTGGTGCCCGTCTGGATTAAATAATGCCAGTTTGAGTTCATGCAACACTTATTCTGAAAAATACTCAGAGCACCTTATAATCTTGTGTTTAGAATCAGGGCCTCGACCACTAGCCTGGAGTATACTAGTGAAAAAGAAAATGTTTGTGCTCCCTCACATCCAAAGAATTCCTTTCTTTTCTTCTCACAGGCTACCCACACCCACATCCAAACTTCTACACTAATTTTTTTTGTTTTTTGTTTTGGTTTGGTTTTTTGGCAGTATTTGGGGTTTGAACCCAGGGCCTCACACATACTTTGCAAGTGCTCTAACACGGGCTGCACTCCCACCCACTTTTCATTTTTTATCATGAGATAGGGTCTCACTAAATGACACAGGCTGCCTCTGGCCTCAAACTTGTGATCCTGCTCCTGCCTCTGCCTCTCAAGTCGCTGAGATTACAGGCATGTGCAGCCATGCCCAGCCACTAACTATTGATAGTTGAAGAAAAGCCAGTTCAGGACAACTCTCTCTACACCTACTGATGTACTCTGACCATCATCATCAATAACTAGCTGTTTCTAATTTGCATGAGGAGTTCATTTCTTCTTGTAGCTATTGTCTTTGTTTGTTTGTTTGTATTGTTTAGAGGATAGGGAAGGGTAGAGAAGAAACCACAGGTAAATGAGTAATAGCCAAGGCTATAGGTAGCTAAGTTTAACAAAAAAGAAAAATAATCGATTTATGCCTTTGACCAAAACTGAGTTTTCCCTTCTAAATCTCTTCCAAGCAAATTGGTACTTGGTTAAACTAAGGCCAAAAAGGGTGCGTAGGGGCAGGGTCTCAAAGACAACTGAGTTATCCTTGCATCCAGTGGAGGATAATTTATAAGCTAGAGGGTACAAGGCCCTTACCCTTTAGGAATTTGCAACGTTGCAGGAAAGTAGGACATCGAGAATTAAATAACCTACAACCCATACAGTGGCGCCTGCAGCGGTAGCCCTGTGGCATCCAATCCTGTCAGATCTCGGAGGCTAAGCAGGGTCGGGCCTGGTTAGTACCTGGATGGGAGACCGCCTGGGAACACCAGGTACTGTAGGCTTGGGAGAAGGACCTGGCAACCCCCTCCCAAAAATCAATCTGCCATTGAAAACCCTATGAACAGCAGAGAAGCACTGACAATAGTGTTTCCCCTGTTGAACAAAGGGTCGCTATGAGTCGGATACCGACTCCACAGCACCTAACAACAACAACAACATACAGTGGCATGTGACGAGGGCTAATGAGTGACAAGTTCTAGAGGAAATCCGCAGGGAGGTGAAGCGTTAACTAGCAAGTGGTAGGAAAGCTGCCTGAGAAGGTGTGCCCGGAACCTTGAGACAAGGAAAAACTGCAGGTGGGCAGGGGAGGAGAAAAGAGGGCATCCCACACAAGGAATAGAATTACATGTCTCTGTTTGCATAGTTGTCAGGAACAGAGAATTTCTAGAGGACAGTGATGGGAGATGGGATACTTTTAGCTTTACTGAGGTGTAATTAATATACAAAAATTCCACAGACTTAATGAATACACTTTGATGACTTTGAACATACACACAGGCTATCACCCAAGTACTAAACAAAGTACTAAACCTAAGATATTGTTTTTTAAAAGCAACTTACACCTATGCTTTGCTAAAGTGTCTAGACAATATTATCCCAGTTTGTCCTCTCTTCTGTGAGTGGATATGTGCAAAGTCTGATGACTTTGTAGCCTCCTGTTGCAGCCTATAAGTGACAAAAGGGGCCAAGGACACAAACTTTTGGTTCCCTTTGTCATAATGTGATGGCTGTTGTTGTTGTTAGATGCCATGGAGTCTGACTCATAGTGACCCTATGTACAACAGAACCAAACACTCCCTGACGTTGTGCCATGCCTGGCTCTATATCAGTGCTCCTCCACTATACATAGGGGTTTCAATGGCTGATTGTTTCGGAAGTAGGCTGCCAGGTCCTTCTCCCATTTTTGCAGTGCTGGAGATTGAACCCAGGCCCTCAGAGACTGCAGAGCAGGACTCTACCGATGGAGCTAACCTTAGCCCCCACAACGTGATTATGAGGATTGACTGCAGTGACTCGTGTAAACTGCTAAGAACAGTGCCCTGCACAGAGTGAGCCCTCGGTGAATGTCAGCTAGCATTACTAATTTTGTCATTCTTATTACACATCTGACTACAAGGCAAGGAGTTAAGCTTTGCCATGTTACCCACTTTTCCTAAGCTTCACAAATTGTGCCCTCCCCACTTCTTCAGCACATCTACCCTATCAGGGTGCCTTCAGCTGCAAGTAGCAAAAACAAAACAATAAAAGGGATTTGTTGGCTCAAATATCTAAGAATTCCAAAGCCAGAGTTAGGACTGGGCTCTGACTCCTTTCCTTTGCCCTTCTGTGGGTTCTGACCACCTTGATGGGTCTTCTTAATCCTGTGGTGGGGTGTAAAAAAGAAAAAGGCTGCCTCCCCCCAAAGGCCTCCTGTTATCACACAAAGTTGTTCAGAAGAAATGAGAGGGCTGCTTCCTGCGGTCACTGAGTAAATTCCTGAGTCTCTCTCTGATTGGACCATCTGAGGTCATGTGCCTGTGCCTGTCACTGTGGCAAGAGGTTGTGATTCATCTCGGGGTCAAAAGTCAGTCAGGGTTTTTTCCTGGTCCACCAAACCTACATGGCTGCTACAGGCTGGGAGAGGGTGAGCAATGCTGGAGATGCATCACACAGTCCTCCACACCTGGTACCACCCATAATATTATCCAGTGCATGTTTTTCTTTAAAAGAAATCCTTTTTAAAAAAGTTATTGCCCCACGTTAAGCCTTCATATCTGTCACATCACAGGGATGTGTAACAGCCCTTTTGTATTTAAAATAAACATACAACTATAAAAATTTACAAATTATTGATCCAACGATAAATATTATCCCACTTGAATCACTGCTGAAGGCTTATGTTCTGAGTTTGGTCTGCAGGTTTCCATTCCAGAACTCTCTAATCGGTATACCATATTTATATCCATTGTCAATTTTTTCCATTCTTTTCAAGTAACATTTTCTATGCCCAGTCTGGTTGAAATGGGGGAAAAAACAAAACAAAACACTAATCACACCATGAAGCGAGCAGAACTGTTGCCTAGTGGACTCTGCAAACAAAGGGCGGGGGGAGTATCTATCACTCTGTGAGGCTGACAGAGCTGTTGCCCGTTGACTTTGCATCCAGAGAGGCCCATGGATGGAAAGGCCTGGGCTCCCTGGCAGAAGCCCAAACCACAGCCTGCAAACACCCTGGCCTGAGAAAAGACAGGCCTGGCCAGCCTTGGCTTTGGAGTTCAGTCTTCTAATAAAAGCATTCCTTGGAAGACAGCCTCTAGTGCAGATGACTTCAGGAAAGACAGAGGGGAAAGTTGGGAGAGCAGGGTCTGGAAGGAAGTCTAAAACCATCACACTCAAGCCATAAATTCTCCCAGCAACCAGGCGGAGCATCATAAACCGACACAGAAGCCCGGGATAAGGACCGGGAGTCCAAGAATTAAATTCACACCATCATCTGGGGCATGGGGTCACTAGTGAGCCTCTTCTTCCTCTTAGTAGCTCTCAGCCATGATTGGCAGGCATTTCCCAGGCCAAAACAAAGAGCTTCTTCCCCTCCCAGAGAGTGCTTTCTGTGAACCACTAAAACTGCTTTCTATCTAGGGCCACAAGCTATAAAAGCTATATCAAAGGGAAAGGATCGCCCAACCCATGCCCTGATGCCCCAGAAAAGAGCAGACATGCCAGCTTCACCCTAGAGGAGGCATGCTTGGTGAACCAAACTTTTGGCTCAGAACCAAGAAACAATACCCTGGATCTGCCCCTTAGCGGTCATGGATACATCATCTTGCCTGTGGTTGGCTCACAGGTTCTGTCTGTCAAACAGGATTTGGCACTGAGTCCAAGAACTTTAAATATATAATGAAGCAGGTTAATTTTATTGTTGAAGACTAAAGCAAAAGTAGATTTTGCAGAAATGTGTAAAAAAATTTTCTTTAACAAAACATTTTCAAAAGTTGGCAATTTCAAACTGGGCATGGTGGCACATGCCTCTAATTCCTATACTTGGCAGGCTAAGGCAGAAGCATCACAAGTTTGAGGCTACCCTGGGCTACATAGGGAGATAGAGGCCAGCCTGGAGCCTGGGCTACACAGCAAGACCACATCTCAAAAACAAAGCAACACAAAACGAACTTTGGCACTTTCAAAAGCTGGAGATACATTAAACCATCTTCCCTGCCACCTATGCATACACACACTCATGCCCACATGCACATGTGTGTACACACACAACACACACACGCTGGTTGTCAAGTCCTCTCTAGCCACCCCACATACCCTGTCTCGGAACCAAGCCTCACCAACCACTCCCTGAGATGGCACAAGAGCATCTTCTCTGGCTCCTTAGCCCTGGTTGCACTCCATCCAAACCCAGCGTCGCCACTGACTCCATTCAATTCTTCTGAAATATAAACAGAATGCTGTCCAGACCCTGCTTAAAATCCTCAGTGGGCCGGGTGTGGTGGCTCATGCCTGTACTCCCAGCACTTGGGAGACTGAGGCAAGAGGATTGTGAGTTCAAGGCCAGCCTGATCAACATAGTGAGTTCTGGGACAACCTAGGCTACACAGCAAAACTCTGTCTCAAAAAACAACAACAAAACGGAAGAATCCTAAGTGAGTCCAATAGCTTCCAGACAAGGTCAAAACTCCTTAGCCCAACACCAAGGCATTTGTGATGCCACGTGTTTATCACCACCCATTTTCTACCACTTACCTCCGACCCCTGCAGTCCTCCTCTTTGCCATAGGAACTACATAAAGTACTACTGTTTACAGATCTACATCCTTTACACATGCTACCTTTACCAAGAATACTAATTCCTACTTGTTTTTCAGGGCTGGGATTTAGCTCAGTTGGTAGAGCGCTGTTCTGCAGTCCCTGAGGTCCCGAGTTTGATTCCCAGCACCACAAAAATGGGAGAAGGATGTGGCAATCCACTCCCAAGGCAATCCCGAAACAGTCAGCCATTGAAAACCCTATGAGAGTCATTATGAGTCAGACATGACTCAACGGCACCTAACAACAACTTGTTTTTCAAAACTTGATTCCAAGATAACACACACACACACACACACACACACGATTTGGGTCACTTTTCTTAGTGAGTCCCCCTAACTCCTGCATACTTGTTCATGGCACCTACCACACTGTCCTATAACTGTTGACATATTCTTTTCCATTTAACCACAAGTGCTTTGAAGACAGGGATTTTGTTTCATTTGCTTTGGAAGTCTAGTATCTGACCTGGCTCACCAGTATCTAGAATCTAGTTAGTCCATAGATGTGATTATCTAATTTAACTGGTGTTTTATGGAGTGCTAGAGTAAGGAATTTGATAGCTGATTCCAAATACATTATTTGGTGTGCATTTGCTACCATTTCCTAAATATGAGGTGGCACTTTATCAGTTGTTCTTCGCTATTAGAAAGAAAAAAAGTGGGAAGAATTTATCCCATAAAACACCAGTTAAATTAGATAACCACATCTATGGACTAACTTGGGAGAAGGACCTGGCAACCCCCTTGGGAGAAGGACCTGGCAACCCACTCCCAAAAATCAGTCCGCCATTGAAAACCCTGTGAACAGTAGAAAAGCACTGACAATAGTGTTTCACCTATTTTATGTAGGGTCTCTATGAGTTGGATGCTGATTCGATGGCACCTAACCTAACATGGACTAACTAGATTCTAGATACTGGTGGGCCAGGTCAGATACTAGACTTCCAAAGCAAATGAAACAAAATCCCTGTCTTCAAAGCACCTGTGGTTAAATGGAAAAGAATATGTCAACAATTATAGGACAGTGTGGTAGGTGCCATGAAAGGCAAATACCTGGTTGTAACATTCACATACAGTGAGGTTTTACCCTAAATAGAAGCAAAAAAAAAAAAAAAAAACTTACTAGAGAGTGTAAACATCCACTTCTAAAGTTGAGACTTATAAAGTGATAGTTAATGTCACTAAGTTAGAAGAGGATATTTTAGTGACTCCTTGAGGCTCACAATTAGGACAAGTGCCAGATCATAAAATAAAACTCACAGCCCTTGCAACTTTGTGTTCAGGTCAGTCTGTGCAGAGGCAGGTCTCTTCCTCAGAGCAATGGAGCCAAGTGGTGTGGGCTTTGGAAGAGAAGACCTGCACATGTTGTTTGGATTCTCCTGCAGCTTTGTGCCTTTGCTGCCAGCTGATTCCACTTTGGTATCTGTCCCATCTTTCCTGGATCCAGCCCTGCTCCCTTCTAGCCTCCAGTCCTTCTGGGGACTCGAGGGTCTCCTTCTGAAGTCATCTGATGGGCCCAGCCAAGATGGTTCCAAGTATCAGCCTTGATGTGCGGCCTCAAATCTTTAAGACATCTGTAAACAGCACTCTGGGCTTTTCGTCATTGTTTTGTTTTGTCCACAGGAAAGGGTAAGCACAGGGAAGAGTGTGTGTGTGTGTGTGTGTGTGTGTGTGTGTGTGTGTGTGTGTGTGGTGTGTTTCTAATTTGAAGTCTTTTCTGTGATAGAAAATACTGTTCATGGCTTTCATACCTTTGTGATTCTTCAAAATCTAAGCCATTAAGTCTTCTTTGGAGAAACAACTGTTCTTAATACCTGCTGGATTTTCTGTAGAGAGAGTGAAGGTCAAAATGTGAATTCTAAATACGGCAAATCAGCAGGTCAGTGAATTCTCAATGATATGTGGCATTTTCAGTCCCCCTGTTTAGTCTGGTTCTGTTCATGCAACTTATTCAACATATTCATTCACTCAGCAGAGATTTATTGGGCAGAAGTATTCAGAAATCTTGTGATGTGGCCTGTGGCTACCCAGAGGGAATGGTACCCTCCCTGGCCTTAATCCGCTGATGGCTTATTGCAGAAAGAGACATGCAAACAATTACAACATGACAAGAGAGGGGCAGGAGGTACTGTGGAGGCAGAGGGAGAGGCCATGAGATGGGCTCAGTGTTTCAGAAGAAAGAATGGTGCTTGAAAGGCAAGCAGAAGCTGGCCATGAAATGAAGGGTAGAAAGGGCAAGTGAGAGGGAAGAAAAGAGAAAACACGTACCAAAGTCCAGTGCGGAGAGTTCCAAGGAGTTCCGAGTTGCCAGAACAAAACTGCAGTTACCGTGCGGAGCCCAGAGGATTGGTTGGAGCAGAAAGTGTTTGATAGGCCATGCTGAGGAGTTTTGAATCTGTCTGACAGGAAACAGGAGCCACTGGAGAGTTCTGAGCCAAAAGAAACGACCCAAGGAGACCTTTGCGATAGAAACATCACTCTGATGGCTAAGTGGTGGGTGAATCGCAAGCAGGTGAAATTAAAGGCATTCAGTCAGGAAGGGAGCTGGAGCAACAGTCCATGAAAGAAAGGACAACAGCTGGAACCAAGGCAGCTACACTGGGATTGGAGAAGAAAGGCAGGAATAGAGAGAGAGACCTAGGAAGGAGGAAGAGCAAGATCTGATGCAGAAGAGTGGAGACTCAGAAGACCCATGTTGTTCTTGTGAAGTGCCGTGGAGTAGGGACCAACTCAGAGAAATCCTCACAGGGCTTTCAGTGGCTGATTGTTTCAGGATTGTTTGGGGAGTAGATTGCCACGTCCTTCTCCCATTTTCTCAGTGCTAGGGATCAAGTGCGCATCCTCAGAGAATGCAAAGCAACACTCTACCAACTGAGTGCTGCTAAGTGCTGCTCCACCTTCTCTGAGGACACAGGTTCAATCCCCAGCACTGCAAACATGAGAGAAGAACGTGGCAATCCACACTCTAAGCAATCCCAAAACAATCAGTCATTGAAAGCCCTATGAGAGTCGCTATGAGTTGGACCCTGCTTGATGGCACCTAACAACAGAAAATCCATAGGAAGATTGAAACATGGAAACATCTAGACACAAAGCAGCAGCCAGATGAGGGTGTTCGTTAACATCATCTATTCCTAGCAAACTCTGGAAGAAGGAATTTAGAAGGCGATAGTGGTTCTCCGTCCTCCTCCTCTTTACTGCAGCTATGATTTCTTGAATCCTTTCCTAGTTTCACAAATATTAAGAATCAGAACCTATATTTACCAAAACCCAGATGCATTTTTTACACACTATTTATCTATTAGGGGCTGGGATTTAGCTCAGTTGGTAGAGCACTGCTCTGCAGTCTCTGAGGTCCCAAGTTCGATTCCCAGCACCGCAAAATGGGAGAAGGACATGGCAACCCCCTCTCAAGGTAATCCCAAAACAGTCAGCCATTGAAAACCCTATGAGGGTCGCTATGAGTAGGACTCGACTCCGTGGCACCTAACAACAACAACATTTATCCATTATTTAACAAATAATGCAGAAAATTTTTGTCCGTATGGTTATGCTTTACAATGTCGTCTCGGTTTGACTGGCCTTCCTCCTCCTCCTCCCCCCCTCCTCTTCTTCTTCTAGTATGACAATGTATTTATATACATATCTGCTCCTGCTTCCCTCTACAGGGCACATACATACGTACTCAACATCATGATATCCATGGTTTCTGTTTCTGAACAGATGCATTTCAGTGTTCATTCGAAATTAGTCCTCAATTCCATTTTCCCCACCTTCCACTGCAATATTAAAAGCATATATGTGACAAAAAGTTAACATATTTTGAATGGCAAGTGTTCTTTATATATTGGTCTAAATCTCATTAGTCTTCTAATACATAAGCACAAACAGCCTTTATATTTTTCAGAGAGAAAAAAAGAAAATCTAAGAAATATAGAAAAACAAATGCAATGCTTAAATAAGATTTTTCAAAGCTTACCACTAAAATATTAATAACATTATTTAATACTAAATCAACTTACTGAAGTTACATGTTAATCATGATGCTGAGTTGGGAGAAGGAAGAGGAGGAAATGTGGGAAAATATAGAAATTAGGAAACTTTGTAAAGCCAAATACCATGTACTTAATACTTAACATGAAGGCACTCTGTATGGAGAATTGCATCCAATATAGACATTTTACAGCAACAATTATGACTGGCATTCTTCTTCCTCCCAATTATCCTCTCTAGTACAGGATATCGCTAAGAGTTGGATTCCAACTGCAACGTCTTTATTTGTTTAAAGATGGCCATCTTGTCATTGTTTATAAAAATGCACATCCTTCTTTCAGTCTTCATTAATTGGCATGCTTCAGCTTCCTTTTGCATCGACTCCTTTTTCATCAACTCTCTTTTGCATCAACTCCTTTTGCACCCAGGTAAACCTTACAAAGTTTGTGCGCTCTTAAGTCCTTGCAATACTTTAGAAAAGTTGCCTTGCCCCAGTGCTGTTGTTGTTGTTGTTAGGTGTTCTGTGTTTGACTCATAGCATCCTATGTACAACAGATAAAACACTATTGTCAGTGCTTCTTTGCTATTCATAGTGTTTTCAATGGCTGATTGCCTTTTTGGGAGTGGGCTACCGGGTCCTTCTCCCAGACCTACAGCACCTGGTGTTCCCAGGCCGTCTCCTATCCACATCTAACCTGGCCCAACACTGCTTAGCTTCTGATGTGACAGGATCGGATGCCACACTGGAACAGCTGCAGGCTGAGTTGGTAAGTAGGAAAGGTAATTGTCCTTTGCACTTTCTTTGATTCTGAAATTCTCTGTTTTCTTGATCTCCCTAAAAGGGGCAAGTGTGCTAATGAAGTTTTCTTTTTCCTTTTTTAGTACAATTTTATTGTTTTTAATTCAGAAGTGATGCCAAACCATAGGCAGCAAATAAAGCTGGTGGCACACTAATTTTATACCTACTGAAGATAGAAACAAAGAGGAAATATTGGAAGTAATGTGTTCATGGTCAAGCCTAGAATCATGGCAGCATTATGAATTAGGCAGATACAATTTTTAAAGCATTATACCCATTCAGGTAGCACTCATCAATTTCTGTTTGTTTGTATTTGTTTTGTTTTTCTCTGTGTAGACCAATCTGTCCTAGAACCCACATGTAACCCAGGCTGGCCTCAAACTCATGTCAATCCTCCTGCCTCAGCCTCCCAAGTGCTGTGGTTACAGGCATGCGTCGCCATGCCAGGTTCCCATCAAAACTTTTTTAACCTCTAGAAAAGTGGTAATTGCAAGGAAGATGAGCAGATTCAGAAAAGATTAATGCTAATCCAGACCAAAGATATTTTTTACTGAACTTGGACCTAAAAGAAAATTTTAAAACTCTCCTTTGCTTTAGCCAACTAAAACACATGCTAACTTTAATTTGCATTTTCATACAAATAGTTGTGGGCACAGAAATAGCATAATTTTGCATTGGCAAAACCTCTTTGTATTCTTCTTTAATAATTTATTCACTTGAAGGTATTTTTCAACTCTTACAATTTAAATTTGTTTTAAAAGGGTAATTCTACCTTCCATACAAAAGACAGAGTTTCCATTTATAAGCCTGTTACCTAGAGGCACAATTAAAATGGAAACATTAAATAGAAATAAAAGATAATTCTTTGGTTCTTTTTATCCACCAGCTGGCTCATTTCATTGACTCCCTCTGCAGTGAGTTCCAGATACATTAATAGTTAGTCCATTGGCTATTTGCATATTCAAATTATAAAATTTAATTGTTAGGGTTCTAATTCAGGTAATCCTAAATGTTTGCATTTTGTAAACAAAGCTGTGTGTGTGTGTGACTATGTGCTGGGACTTTAGACCAAGCTCCTTAATGTTTTCTCCAGATAGATCTTCACGTTCCCAAACCTTTGAGAATTTCTTTGCCTGGCTCTCCTATTGTTCTCTCTCTCTTTAGCAGTGAGCCTGTCTCAAAAATATGCCAATCACTGGAATTTTCCTTGTCAGTGTCTCAAGGAAGACTCTAATTTGTTAAGAACAAAATTAAAATGTCCCTTTTTTGTACTGTAAAAAAAAAAGTAATACCATTTGCTTTTATTTATTTTTATTGTGGGACACCTTGACGTATCTGTGAGTGAGACTGCACTGCATTCATTGATATACGTGGTGTTGTGATAGCTGGTTATGATTGTCTGATGTTTTTCTGCAACTCTAACCATATGTAATTTAGAATTAAATGAAAGTTAAGTACTAAAACATTTTGCCCAAAGGGAATTCGGATTCTCAATGTGCTTTTAATAACTGTTTGTAAAACATTTAGGAAAATCTATGGCAACACATTTAGGGGGAAAAATCAAATTACTATTGCCTTAAGATGTTATTCTAGTGTCTAAACTTCATGAAGCATCCTGTGTGGCCCAATTGTTGAATGAATCCAGTCAATAATACTTTAGAACATATTGTATATATAGGACCTGAATTTAATCTGTATAACATTTTTAATAATACTTATTTAAAATACTTCTTCAATAGTCACTGAAAATGTTGTGGATAGTGCAAAATAAATCTCATCAAACACTTCTGAAAAAATGAAAGTAGAGTCTAAGTAGAAAACATGAACATGAATCTGTAGAATTAAACTTAAAACCATTAAACTACCACTTTTTAAAAAATGTATATTAGAAGTCTCAAGACTTTTGCAAAATCTCAAATAGAGTGTCACAGTGTACCTAAGACCTAAGATAAACAAATACAGCCTTCAGTGGGACTGAGGACAATGGGAGAGGGCTTTCTGGAAGGCTAGTTTGTTGAGTAGACTTTTCTTCTAAAGGTACAGGTTGAAAAACGAACTGAAGTTGAAATGTGACCTGAATTTCCATTTTCCCTCACACACAGAAATGGCTATGTACCTAATTTGGGAAAATTCAAACCATAACCTTCAATGTACAGCTCAGAATCTGTACTAAATGTGAACACCAGAATCACCTTTCATCCAGAAAGATGGTGTCCTTGAACCTAACCAGGCGATAATGAGCTTGCCTTTCCTCACATTTGTAATCCCTCACCCAAAGCATCATTAGAATACAATCGTCTGATAATACAGTTGGAGTCATTTCTTTGACTATTTATTCATGTTTTTGTTTTCCTCTGTGGCCATGAAAACAATTACAGAAACTTGTAAAATTCATAATCCGTATCCATCAAGAAACAAGTGAATTACAATGATCTAAAACAGAATGGCAACTAAAAGGCTTTACTCAGAAAAGATCAGGTTTTCTTAGTAACTAATATGTCAGAATCATCCCCAGTGAGGATATGACCAGAATTTTTATCCCACACTCATTAAATTACAACACTGTATGACTTTATAAGCCCTGACTGACACAGCATCCTTACTAAAGGGATTGTTACTGAATGACTGGAAATACATGTGTTCTGCTTCTACTTCACACACTTTTGTACCATTTGGATGTTTTTAACGATGGGAATATATCATATCAAATCAGTTTTATCAGAATACTTTGACCTACCTGTTACATGATGCTTTCTGGAGTTTGTCATGACAAAGATACGATAGTTATTGAAGATGGGTGATACATAGATGCAAGTTCATTATACTACTCTCCCTGGTTTCGTGGATTATGAATTATTTGATGATATCCATAATAAAAAGTTTTGGAAGGATGTCTTATTTTTCAAATTATACAGCTGTGGGGGGAAAAGTTCTTTGTAATCTGTGCAAGTGTATAATTTGATGGTATAGAAATTGTTGATCACAATGCCTTATTGTATTTGAGAACTTGAAATTCCTATGAAATATTTCCTCTCACATGCTTTGTATGGAAGGAAATATCTATAATAACACCATAATGAAAAATAAATTCCAAGTAAATTTACTTCTAAATATTGACATTGAATTAAAACAGAAGTCCAAAAATAAGTGTACACTGAGGCTGAATTCAAACTACCAAGACTTCAAAACTGTTTTCTGTTGTTGCTTACTTTGGGGGTTTTGTTTGTGGGTTTTTTGTTGTTCATTTATTTTGTTTTGTTTTGTTTTGTTTTGAAACAAGGTGTTGCTATGTAGGCTAGGCTGGATCCTCCTGCCTCAGCTTCCTGAATGCAGGGATTATAGGCAGGGACCAACCATATCCAGATTTAAAACTACTGTTTCTTAACATTAGCCGATTAGGGTACAATTGTCCTTTCAACCATAGAAAACTTGATGTTGCTGGACTTTTAAAGCACTCTCTCTAGCCAATAATAATAAGAAAAGCTACTACTTCTTGAGCATCCAATATATAAAGGGTGTGTTAAGTCCTTTATAAGCATTATATCTTTTAATTCTCATGAAACCATGGGAGAGGTGCTTTTATGTTCATTTTACAGAGGAAAATACTGAGATTAAAGCAGGGTCACAACAGAAAGTCATCTGTTGTCATACTCACACACATTCTCTCTCTCTCTCTCTCTCTCTCACACACACACACACCACACACACACACACACACACACACACACACACACACACACACACACACCATGAATCAGTGACAGGGTCAGGATTTGCCCCTAGCGAGGCAGCTGACTCCAGAACTCATGCTCTTAGCCCAATCCCTGATCAAAAGAGGAAACATAAGATAAAAATAACCCAAACTGTCTGTGGTAACATGAGGCCAGAAACCCCTCATAAAATTTGCTAATAAGAAATAATTAGCAGGTATGAAAATGCTTTAAAGCTCTACACCTGGGTGGATCATTGCCTGGATCCTCATAACATATACCAGGGAGGCCCAAGCTGGAAGCAACAACTGGCTTATGAATATTCACCAAGGACAGGATGTGAATCTTCACCCTGATTTGAGTCCAAATCCAGATCCAATCCCACAACTTCCTAGCTACTTCTAAAGCATGGCTTTCAGAGTGTACCTTTTTGTTATTGTGATTATTTGGATCTGCTTCTTCCCATTTTTTTATACACTCAAGCACTAAAATTTTAAAAATCTATTTCCAAGGTCCCTTGAGGTTCTGGACTGGTTGGTCTCTAGTGGAATTGAAACTAAGATATTACTTTAAACCTCAATAAGTGACTCCAACAGGCACCATGGTAGAGAATCTATGTTCCTTGAGGACTGGTGGAACAGAACCTGCAAAGCTGCACCCAGAACCATCCAGAAAGCAGAGAAACCAGCTTCACAGCTATGTACCTCAGGCTGGGGTGGGGGTGCAATGCAGACAGGGAAGAAAAACAAAAGAACAGATGTCTTGAGGGCACCATGTCAGAAAAATGAACAGACATGTTTGTGTCTTTCCACAATGTCAGAATTTATTAAGTGACAATAAATTCACAAGCTATATCAGTTTCGTTGCTTTAATTCACCAGGTACTACTGATTTCACTTGATAGTACATGGCCATTGTCAATCACAGTTTCTTTTATCTCAATCTTCTTGTTGTTAGGTACCATTGACTTGGGAACAACTCATAACAACCCTATGTACAACAGATAAAACACTACCCAGCGTTGTGCCATTCCTGGCGTGCTTCTCTGCTATTCATATGGTTTTCAATGGCTGATTGATTTTTGCGCGTGGATTGCCAGGTCCTTTTCCCAAACCTAAGGCACCTGGTATTCCCAGCCAGTCTCCCATCCACACACTAAAAAGGCCCAACCCAGCTTAGCTTCCAAAATCTAATGCAATCAGATGCCAGTATGATACAGCATTCCAATCATAATTACTAATATTAACTCTCAGATCATGCATTACACAACAATTGTGTTGTATGAGTGTGTGTGTGTGTGTGTGTGTGTGTGTTACAGATAGTTATAAAAGGGTAAAAGGGCCTTCAGAATTCAAAGAGGTCTTACTGAAGGCAAAATCTGGTATAGATACAAAGAGAGTCACTGCTGGTGGTTAAATAAGATATTAACAAACTCAGCCACAGAGCTGGCTCAAGGCACAGAGCCAGGTCATTCAGGTGATTCGGGTGGGCAATGTCAAACATGGAGACTGTGCTGAGCTGAAGGCCCAGGGACAGAGTTGGGAGTTTTTCCCCTATGCACTCCCTGATCCCTGAGCTAGATGGTGTGAGGAGAGATCGGTGGGTGCTGTGGGGTGCCCATGTGAGGTGTCCCCCTTTCTGTATGATCCAAGTGAGGGGGTTGCATCATTTTTGGTCTGGTGGGTTCAGTAAGTTCACGAGCCTGGGTTTTTTGTTTTTTTATATATGATTTCAATACACCCAGGTGTCCATTTCTGCTTGCTGAAAGTGAATTTGAAACATTTACTGATGAAGATCAAGGAACATAGCTTTCAGTATAGGTTGCAACTCAATATCAACAAAATGAAAATTCTTACAACTGGGTCAGCATGCAACTTCACAATAAATGGAGAAAAGATTGAGGTTGTCCACAATTTTGCTTTACCTGGTTCTATAATATCTACACCTGTGGAAGCAGCAGTCAAGAAATCAAAAGACTCATTGCTTCAGGAAAAGCTATGGCAAGAGATCTTTTTAAAGTATTGAAAAGTAAAGATGTCACATTGAAGACAAACACGTGCCTGACTCATCCCATGGTATCTTCAGTCACATCATATGGTTGTAAAGGCTGGACATTGAACAAGGGATACAGGAGAATAAATGATTCTGGAGAAGTCTATTGAATATACCATGGACTGCCAAAAAAACTCAGCAGATCTGTCCTAGAAGAAGTGCAACCAGAGTGCTCCTTGGAAGGATGGCTAGACTGCGTCTTACCTATTTTGGAGATGTAGTCAGGAAGGGAGACCGCCTCGGAACACCAGAAGCTATAGGCTTGGGAGAAGGACCTGGCAACCCCTCCCAAAAATCAATCTGCCATTGAAAACCCTATGAACAGCAGAGAAGCACTGACAATAGTGTTTCCCCTGTTGTACAGAGGGTCGCTATGAGTTGGATACCGACTCGACGGCACCTAACAACAACAACAAGTCAGGAAGGACCAATCCCTGGAGAAGGACATCATGTTTGGGAGAATGGCAAGTCAACGAAAAAAAGGAAAACCTTCCATTAGATGGATTGACACCATGTCTGTAACAATGGGCTTAAACATAAATAAGATTGTGTGCCTGGCACAGAATCAGGGAGTGTTTCGATCTGCTGTACATAGGGTTGCTGTGAGTCCGACTCGACTCAACGGACCCTAACAGAAACAATAATGTGTTCATGTATTTCTGATTTAATTTGATAAATTTGTAGGTGGTGATATTTTATTTGCTTGAATAAGTTAGCTATCGGTCTGTGTCATGGTTTGAGGGGGACTGATGATTGTTGGTTAGTTGCACAAACAAGATGCAGAGTCCTTCTGCCTCAGCATGGGCACTCAAAATGCTGCAAACTGCTGTTTTATAAAATGGAGTCACGGCAAGGCAGAGCTCAGCAAAGCTCTAGAGAAAGAAGCAACTTGAACTCCACAACAGAACACTAACACAGGAAAACCTGCCCTCACTACTGAGGCAATAGAGCACATTCTCCAATTCCTTCCCTGCGTGGGGGGTATGGAGAGGAGAGTGAGCGCTTCTAGGTGCCTGAGGGGGGAAATGCTCAGAGGTGTGACTGCCATTTTTGTTAACCTTCACCATGGAAATAATTCTAATAGATATACTTCCTGTCCCTAAGAGCTGCTCTTCCTACTCTGCTAAGTGTGAAACTAGAACATTTGTGAGAAAAATAGCAATGCCTAGAACAGAACTGAAAGGATTGCCAAAGAGGATCCACACATGAAGCGTATCTTTCTAGTTGCCTACTAAGTACTGATCAGCAACGAGATTTGATGTCTAAAGTACCAGCCCTCCAGCTAGAGGCACACATGGGGAAGAGAAGAATAAGTTACAAAAGAAAGAAGTCACCATAGAAAAGGAGAGGAAAATGTACCTCATACCTGCTACCCCACGTGTCTGTCAGCTCGTGCTGAGGGAGCTTGCGTGTTGCTGTGATACTGAAAGCTGCGTCACCTGCATTTCAGATATCAGCAGGGCCACCCATGGTGTTTCAGCTGAGCTTCCAGACTAAGGCAGACTAGGGAGAAGGAGCCAGCAGCCTACCCCCAAAACAACTAGTCATTGAAAACCCTATGAATAGCAGAGAAGCACTGTCAAATATAGTACCAGTAAATGATCCTGCCAGGCTGGAAGACATTCAGGAAATGACTGGAGAAGAGTTGCCTCCTCAAAGCAGAGTCGATCTTAATGACGCAAATGGAGTAAAGACCTTGGGACCTCCTTTTGCTGATGTAGCAAGACTCAAAATGAGAAGAAACACAGTGGCTGCAACAACGAGCCTACACATTAAAAAACTGTGTACACGGCACACTGTTAGGTAGTGTTTCGTTATGTTGTACACAGGGTCATCATGAGTTGGATTCAACTCAGTGGGCACCTAACAACAATGACAAATCCTCACACAAGGACAGCAATATTCAAAAAGATGGACATACCAAGTGTTAGGATATAGAGAGACTGTAGTCCTCATACATTGCTGGTGGGAACATAGAGTGGTACAACTACTTTAGAAAATAATTGGCATTTTTTCAAGCTTGGTATAGTGGCTCACACCTGTAATCTCAATGACCTGGGAGGTGGAGGCAGGAGGATCACAGGTTCAAGGCCAAGAGGCAGGCTGAGTAACTTAACAAGACCCTGACTCAGTTTAAAAAATAAAATGAGCTAGGGGTGCATCCCAGTGGTAGAACACTTACAAAGTTACATGCAGGGCCCTGGGTTCAACCCTAAGTGCCACAAAAGAAAAAAAAATAGTTGGCAAATTTTTTTAATTAAAAATATTTGGCAGTTCTTTACAAAGTTAAAAATAGAGCCTGGTGTGGTGGCTCATGCTTGTAATCCCAGTGACTCAGAAGGCGGAGGCAGGAGAATCGCAAGTTCAAGACCAGAGGCAGTCTACATAATTTATTGAGATCTTGCCTCAAAAAAAAAAAAAAAAAGAAAAAGAAAAAGTTAAAAATACTCTGCCCATATGACTCAACTCTTATGCTCACACATATATCCTCAAAAGAAATAAAACCATGTCAGTGTGAAGTCGTATAAGGAAATGTTTATAGCAAAACCATCTCTAAGAGCCCAAAAGCAAGGAAGCAGCATAGCGGTACACACCTGTGATCCCAGTGACTCAGGAGGCTGAGGCAGGAGGATCACATGTTGGAGGCCAGAGGCAGCCCACACAACTTAGCAAGATGCTGTCTCAAAATAAGAACTTAAAGAGGGCTGAGGGTGTAGCACTTGCCTAGCGTGTGTGAGGTTCTGAATTCAACCCCCCAGTGAAAAAAAAGTAGAAATAGTCCAAATACCTACCCATCACCTCATAAGAAAACATATATAGTAGAATATGGAAATGAACTACTGATTTATATGCATAGATGAATTGTGAAAGCCAAGTAAAAGAAGCCAGACCCAAAAGACTGAATTGTTTGATTTCATTCACTTGAGATTTCTAGGAAAGGCAAATTGTAGAGGAAGAAAGCAGGCCAGTGGTTTCCACTGCAGAGGGTAGGTAGGTGCTAGGATTGACTGCCAATAAGCAAGGGAGCTTTTTGGAGTGATAGTAAAATTCTAAATTTGGATTATAAAGATGGTTGTGTCATTGTTATCAATGTATTAAAGTCATTTGACTATATAATTATAATAGCTGAATTACATGGTATATAAATGAAGCCAGAGGTAGTGATGCAAGCCCATAATCCCAACACTTGGGAGGGTGAGGCAGAAAGATAATGCAAATTTGAGACCTGAAGCCAACCTGCACAACACAGTGAGTTCCACGCCAACCTGGGTTACCTACCGAGATCTGTTTAAAATAAATATATACATTATTCCTCAATAATGCTGTTAAAATATTTTTTAAAAATCGGTGAAGTAGTAAAGAAGAGAAACTATGGAGACAATAAGAACAAGGAATAGATTATGGATTATGGAAAGAGGTACAGTGCTTCCTTGTTGTTTTATTATATAAGTGTGTTTTAGAGTCAAATTGTGTCTTGTAAGTACATTGTTTTACAAATATTTAAGTTGAACCACATAATTTCAAATGCTCTAGCAGCTAAGGAAAATGAATTCATGGAATATCATACATGTATTTGCCACTGCTTCTCTCAATGCTGCATCTCCTTCCATTTTATTTCTTGTCTTAAATCATACATTTTGTATGGCCTTTGCACCAAAGGGATTAGTTCAAATTATACCA
The DNA here is from genome assembly GCA_007922755.1 of Pedetes capensis. Classification (NCBI taxonomy): domain Eukaryota; kingdom Metazoa; phylum Chordata; class Mammalia; order Rodentia; family Pedetidae; genus Pedetes; species Pedetes capensis. The sequence goes on along the minus strand of VMDO01010238.1, from coordinate 50,738 downwards.
AAGTTTTACACAAGTTTCAGCAGCTCACAAAACTTAAGAAGTTGAGTTGAATTCCCGTTTCTTGGCGTTGTTGAGCACCATTTCTCATGACTTGCAGAAAATCTTTCCCGTTCCTGCCTCTTAGCATCTCCACTTTTTCTGGCACCCAACTCATCTTCCTTTCCTTTCCTTTGTCGATGGGAATTTCTTTTAGAAAAGGGAGAAAGAAGGTACATAAAAGGGGATTCTAATGCCTGTTAACAAATTTTTCTTCTTCTCCTCATAAAATTAAGGAGTTTCCCTCCAAGGGGTAGGGAGGGATTCTTCCTCCCCACCATTTGCCTTCTGTGCCTTTGATCTCCACCCAAGCTTGTCCACCATATTCCTGCCTGAAATGTGCATGCAGTATTGTTGCCAGGTGATGTCAGCACAGGAAACATGACTTCAAATTTTTCACTAAGGCTTCAGCTGAGTTTTTCCTACACATTAAAAAAAATGCATCTAAGCTAGATTGAAGAATATTGTGGTGACTGATATTTAGGGCAGTCGTATTGGAGAGTTTATTTGCCAGTTGCTCAAAGTGTAACACAGTGTTCCATGGGACACCAACCTAAGAACTCCCATAGAGAAATAAATTGGAAATGTAAATTCCTTTAAAAGGAGAGTAAAGGATTAAATGGTTATCTCGCCAATCTTTTCGATGACAAGGTTAGGAGGTCTTCAGAGTATCTGACTCTATCCCAGTACGCATTCCGTCTTATATTCTCCAGGATGCCAGCGGCTGAAAGGTGTAGCATCCATCATGCACGTATCTGCTCTTTCAGCGAGGGCTTGATGACAGTAGAACAAGGTTTCTAAACCTCAGCACTATTGACACGTTGGCTCAGTATCCTTTGTTGTGTAGGATACTTAGCAGCATTTCTGGCCACTACCCAGTAGATGTCAGAAGTCACTCTCCCTGCTCCCCAAGTTGTGAACTGTGACAACCAAAACTACCAATGTCCCTTGAAGATTAAAGTTACCTCCACTGGAGAAACTGCTATGCCAAGTGAAGTGAAAGTTGTGGAAAGTGGGAAGAGAAGGGGAAATAATGTAAAGGGATAAAGGAGGAGAGGATAATCTCAATGTAAATGATGCAGTTTTATGAGTACATGGGGAAAATAGGGGAATATAACCCATAATTGTATGAGTTTTACTACACATTAATCAAAAGTTTTCCTAAACTTTGTAAGATGATGAAAATGTAACCAAAAGTGATATAATAGTTGTACAATGGAAATAGCAAATGGTGTATTACTCTGTACCCCACTAACATTTATCAAATAAAGGGAAATTTTTTTAATTTAAAAATAAATTTTAAAAAACAGAGACTGCCATGGGTCTCCTCCATATGAACCTGTAGATCCTGAAACACTGGAAGTATAGCTACACCATGGATGAACAAGACAAAGGCAGGACATTCCAAGGTCTTTCCAGAAAGGTGAGAGCCCAGGACTCAAATGTCTTTTTTCTTTTTTCCTTTTTTTTTTCCCCCTGCAGTACTGGGGGTTGAACCCAGGGCCTCACGCCTGCATGCTTTGCAAGTGCTGGACCACTGAGCTGCACCTCCGGTCCATTTTTTTTTTTTTTTTTTTTTGAGACAGAGTCTCGATAAGTTATGCAGACTGCCTCTAGTCTTGAACTTGCAATCCTCCTGCCTCTGCCTCCCGAGCTGCTGCTATTACAGGCGTGTGCTACTGCGCCTGGCTAGGACTTAAATTTCTAATGTAATCTAAAAATTATTTAAATACCCTGGGAGGTGGTAGTATCATATCCTGTGGTAATTGCCCAATTATCAGACTTTGCTTATGAACACTTCTAGAAATACTAGCATCTAATCATTTGTTGTTGAGTCTCTAAATTACTCGTAAGGTCTCAAGTGGCAAAAATAAAAATATTCATGGTAGTAACACAGAAAAGGGAATGGGTATAAGTCACCTTTTACCAACTGACAAATAAATTTGCCAACCTATCCTAAATATCTGTGACTAGAATATCATTCAAATCTAGCTTACATTTTCTTTTTTAAAAAATCTGATTAAGAGACACAAATAGTTAAAAAAAAATAATAAAGGACTTGACAAACGAAACATGTGAAACTGAGCAGCTTAGCAGGCAAATGAAAGCTTCTCCCTCATGGGAGAAAAATAGCTTTTGTTTCACTTACCCAAGCTTAACATACAGACATTTAAAGAAATGTGTCCCTAAATGGCTATTTCTTTCCTCATCATAAAAGGATCCTAAATATTTTTTGTTTGTGAAAGAAATATATACTCTACTAACAAAAAGCAGTTGCAGACATTTTGTAATTCTTTTTAGAAAAAATAACTGAGGACACATAGTCTAATTCACTGCAGCTGAAATTTCATTTACTAACTAACCACACTAATGAGCTGCTGCCTGGGGACTTCTAATTAGATTCACTGTATTTCTGTCACTGACATTAATCTCCTTCAACTTCTAGAAAAAGTTTGATGTTTTCTGGATTTTTTTAAGCAGGAAAAATGTGAAGATTTCAACAGTTTTTAACTAATCCTAACTTTTATAACTGCAGCAGTTTCACAGCATAACATGGCACAGAATTGGAAAAACACGAGGTTGACGTATATGCACACGTCAATACTCATTTTATCAAGATGACTGGTAAGTCAGTATTTGAGACTGTTGTTCATTATACCATTTTTGTTCTTTATATATACTCTGAATTCGGTCAGAAAATTAAGTCCATATAGGCATCAAGTCATATTCTCCAAATCAACATTATATCCAAAGGATTTTCAGAAGATTGGCTTCAAACTAGTTTTCTACTTGCTAATTCTGTGATTTTAAACAAAATGTTGTTTTGCTACTGTTTTATTATAACTGTATTACACTGAGGTTCTCAGCATGAAATTGGAAGGCATACTTTTCAAATGAATCTTATGTGCATCTTCTATCACATGACTGAATAAATAAACACAATGCAAGCATTGCCTAGCTTACAAACGCCAGACTTGCAAAGAACTCATTACATATAAGTGGCCACAGCTGCCCCACCACACACCAAGGACATGTACTTTCTCTAGGAAGGAGGATGTTGTGGAAAATGAAGAACTTCTAGAAAGAATGTGGAATCCTAAAGAGCAGAGAACCTTATGTAGAGCAGACCAAGTAGAGATCCTGTTGACTCTGGTCCCTTCTCACAAGTACCTTCCACTACACATTGCTGGAAGTTTCCTATATCTCTTTATCATAGTATCTAATATTCTTCAGCCTATAGCCATATCACTGTGGCATCCAATCCTGTCAGATCTTGGAAGCTAAGCAGGGTTGGACCTGGTTATTACTTGGATGGGAGACCACGCGGGAACACCAGGTGCTGTAGACTTGGGAGAAGGACCCAGAAACCCACTTCCAAAAAACAATCAGCTATTGAAAACTCTATGAATAGCAGAGAAGCACCAACAATAGTATTTCATCTGTTGCACACAGGGTCACTATGAGTCGGACACTGACTCAACGGCACCTAACAACAACAACAATATTCTTCAAATTACAAATCTCTTTGAATTTTCAAGCTTCCTTAAAATACAAATCTCTCCGAGAGAAGTAATTATATTCTGTGATTGAGTCATATTGCATTGCTGTTAATACCTAATGAATGTTATCTGGAAGGCAGTATTACCACGCAGTGCTAGCAGCCGAGCAGTGGCAACAGCACACGCAGTGACGGCTGTCATGATAGTTGTGGCTGTAGCAGCAGCAAACATCCACTGTGCGCCAGACCCTGGGCTGAGAACTCCATGTGGCTTGCCTCACTTAATCCTCTCCAAAATCCTGGAAGGAGTTTCAAGACACAAAGTAGCAGTTCCCCGGGTGTCATCCCTGGACCAGTAGCATCAGCCTTGCCCCGGATTTTATTACATTGGCAAATTCTCAGGCCCTACAGAGTCAGAAACCCTGGAGGCAGGCCCACTAGTCTGTGTGTTAATAAGCTCTCCACAAGACGCTGATTCTTGCTTAAGTTTGAAAACTGCTGTGTTACAGATTTGCAGGGGAAAAAAAGACCACGTGCAAGCTCATGCGTGTGCGCACACACATCTTTGCTCCAAGTCTCCAACTTACAAGTTTATAGGAAAATACAGAATCTACACAGAAGGTGAGTGGTCCTACAAAGTAGGATCAGACTCCCTCTCTGAGTTTTTGCAAGGCTCCAGAATCCACAAAGGTGACCAATGACACCTCGGCAGGTCACATCCGAGGAGTTAACTTTATGCTGCACCATAGTCCCGTCTTTCAAAGGAACTCAACCAACCTCTTTATGAAGCATTCAGTTAAGGGAAGTAATTCTGATAGCTGACCTTTTCTAGTTCTTGGGATAAACTCAAAGATAACATTTTCAAGACCTCCAGAAGAAAACTGAGTCAGCCCTCAGGCCTCTTGAGTGAGTTTTCTGTCTCTAGCCAGCTGGAGTTCCCAAATGCTCCCTGCCCCGCAGGTAGTACTACTAGTATCCTTATTTAACAAGTGCATAAACTGAAGCTCAGAGAGGCTAAGTAAGTAGCCCAACAGCACTGTTGGGAAACTGTGAAGAGCAAACTACAGAAACTCAAAGCCAACTCCAAAATCAAAGCTCTAAGCCACTTAGAACTAAGGAGGAAAAATGGATAATTTGGGACCATGAAGTAGTTCATAGGAAGAGCAGGCTGTTGTCACACCCAACTATTTTAGGGCAGAATGAGAAAGGCACACAGCAGGAGTGGGTGTATGATCAGAATGATCTATCCAATTAGAAACTTACAGGGCCATCCCATGTCCTGGATGTGGAGAGGCAGTGACTCATTTTTTCCTTCTGTCACCACATGACTCTTTGCTTGCAAGACACAGAATGTATCCCTATCCCCTTGGTACAAGATTTCAAACAAATAGGAATCCTAGAGGTTTGGAAAAGTAGGTAGAGACCTGAGTCAGCATTTAAAATGCATCTAAGAAAACTGCACTCTGGGTTGCCACCAAAAGAGCACAAAACAAAGCTTGGGAAGTAGCCTGTTCCTAGAGTAAGGTCTACATATCCCACTGGTCATTTATTTCCTTTCACATGTATTTATCAGTTGTGCTGTCACTTTTCATGTCCCTGCACCAATATTTCCCATATTGACCTTCCAGATGAACTCTTCACACTGCTCTGTAGCCCAGATAACTGACCTTCATTCTTTACCCAGACTCCTGGGCCTCCTGGCTTCCAACTGTGATCAGCATTAAGAGAGACAATGGCGTACGATCAAAGAGTGGAACAGTTTATTGATTCCCTCCATCTCACCTGGCTATACCAGCTTGGAAGTAGCTGTGTTCCTTTACCTACAGTCACAGCTTGTAGAACTGGGGCCTCCAACAGTACTGATCTGTGGCATATTAGGAACCAGGCTGCATAGCAGGAGATGAGCAGCAGATGAGCGAGTGTAGCTTCATCTGTACATATAGCCACTCACATCACTTAAATCATCCAGAATCATCACCAACCCAGGTCTGTGGAAAAAGTGTTGTCCATAAAACTTGTCCCTGGTGCCAAGAAGATTGGGGACCACTGTCATAGGAGGTACCCCTTCTACCAAGGATATAGGCTCACTGAGGTCTGACAATAGCTCCCCTCCAACACCCTTTGCTTCTTGTCCTCAATCCCTGGGTACTTTACAGTCTCCTGGTGATTCCCTACATCTTGTTTGCATCTTTGGAAATATTTCCATCATTGAACTATCTCCAGAGTGGGCCATGTCTTTCTTACTGAGACCTTGAGCTATGCAGACCACAACCCTGGGTGAGTAAGCACGATGCTTTCTACTAGATCCATACTAGCTTCTTCTTAATGGATCTTCTTTCAATGTGCCACTTTGTGCCATGTTGCCAGTTTCAAAAGTCTTATCATTCATGAAGAACCTATAAGTAATCACATGGTAATTGCTCAATAAATGCAAATAACATTATTACCATTATCATTGTTGTTACCAGAAAATTATTGTTTATTCATAGGAGAACTAAAGGCAATGGACATATTTAGGGAAAGGCAAATTTTGAAATAACATAGATTAACTTTTTAATAATTATAAAGTCTAGCAATTAAATAGCCAAACTTATAGGTAGAATATATAAAGGGCTTTCATGTCTGTGGTTTCATATCATCTTCACCACAACCCTGTGGGGTAGATGTATCATTAGCTTCTTATTCAGATATGGAAATGGAGATCTAGAGGACATAAGGACTTGCCCAACAACAGAGCTATCAAGGGTTGGAGGCAGCACTGGGATCTTACTCTTGGGCCTGATTCTGCCCTTAGTACCCATGAGGAAGCCACAGGGGCAGCTAATGAAGGCATGGGAAGAGAAACTGCTTGTGCAGTTTACTATATGTGGGTCGCACTCCCTTATCCTAGCCTAGCCTGACCATGTGAGCTAGCTGTGGCTCTGTTTGTCATGTTGTAAGATCTTGCTCTGAAAAGAAAATGGCAAATAAAATGGAGGTGGATCGATGCTGCAATAGATAATCTTGTGTGTGATGACTCAGGCTGTGAAGGAATGAAGCACTGAGGGGCAAGTGCGTGAGAGAAGCACGATGAAATATATGCTTCTTAAATATTTGACCACTGCAGGAGCCACCTGGGAGAGAAGGAGTAATCCATGGCAAACAGCTCAGCAGAGTGGAGAGTGACAGATGCATAAAACAAGTCATGGCCTCTGTTCATCTTGAGTCTTTCAAACAACAATGGGGAAGAGCTTCATGGGTAATGACGCAAAATTGATTGAGTGGGTTATCCTGCATATTGGTTGGTCCTCTGTATTGGCATTTCCAAATGTTATCAAGTCTCAGAAATTATGGTGCATGTCATGAAATTCTTGTTTGGCAAATACCATATATTCTCAAATCTAATCCACACCCTTTCAACAGTTTTAGAGGGCAACAAAAATCAGATGTGGATTAGAATCATGTGCAGACTGGATTTGTACATAGTCAAGAGCTAGGGTGAGAGCTCTTGACTGTGAATCCAATTTGCCAATTCTGATCCATGTGTGATTTTGTAGCCCTCTTAAACTGTTGAAAGGGTGCAGACTAGATTCAAGGATATGTGGTAATTACCAAAGAGAGCAATAGTAAACACATGGTATTGGGGGGAGGAGAAACTTGGTACTTTGTCTAACATTTGATTTTGTTAATATAAATAATATATTAACAAGTGAACAACCTGGATTTGATCCAAACCACTCCACTGTAAGTGCTTTGCTAAAACTTAGTAATGGTATACACTTCTATAAATAACAGCTATAATTGGAATAGTATTCTAGATACATTGGTTTATATCTGACAAATACCCTTTTAAAGATCTTTATCATTGCAAGCATTTTAGAGGAACCTTTGAATTAAATGGTTGGAGTATGGTGTCTGACCACCCCACCCCTAGTGTGGTATGGCAAAAAGAATTCAGCCTTCAAAACCAAGCCATGTAGGATTGGGGCACATACAACAGAAATGAAAAAGTCTTTCCAGATTACATGTGGCAAAGAACTGGTGACAGAGACTGGGGTAGCCTGGAATCTGAAATAGGCTGCTGGACTTCTTACTCCACCTATATTGGGCATAACCCCATCCAAGCATGAGAGGCTTAAAGGGAGGTAATGTGGGACTGTAATAGAGTACAGCTTCCAGAGTGAGAAACACCTGGCTTCAAGTCCCAGGCCTTCTGCTTAGTAATTGGGTACCCTTGAGCAGGTTTCTCAACCTTCGAGGTCTGTTTCCTGGTACACAGAGTGGCAGTAATAACATCTTCCTCATGAGGCTGTTCAAATCAAACAAGAAAATGCATGTGAAGAGCCCAGTACAGTGCTGGGCACAGTGGGTGTCCTCAATAGGTTTTATATGATTATTGTTGTTATGTCCTAAAGTATGATCATCCTCAGATTTGGCTAATGACAAAATGCAAGTATCTTGGGTGTGTTAATTTGCATATCCATGACCAAAGTACCTGAGAGGACAACTTAAACAAGGAAAGGTTTGTTTGTTTCACAGTTTCAGAGGGTTCAGTCCTGCATTTGCTTGGGCAGAACATCATGATGACAGGCGCATGTAGCAGAGGAGTTTCCTCACATCATGGCAGACAGGAAGCAGAATCAGAGACAGGAAAGGGCCAAGGACAAGATATAGCCCTCAATGACACACCCGCAGTGATGAACTTCCTCCAGTAAGACCCTGCCTCCTAACATTTCTAGAACCTCCCAAAATGGCACCACCAGCTGGAGACCAAGCCTTTACACATGAGTCTGTGGGGGCATTTCATATACAAACTACAACACTGAGAAACTTGATTCTTCTGTGAGTTGTCCATTTGGCATACTGTTTTCCACATTATTGAGCATTGTACAGATGTTGAACATTAAATGGATATAGTCTTTGCCTTTGAAGTGCTTCTAGTGGAAAAAACAGTAGCATACACATTTACTGATAGATGCCCACAAAGAGCCAGTTCCAGATAGATAGATAATTTAAGAGCAGATGCTTCCACTCATGGTGGTGCATGCTGATAATCCCAGCACTTGCGAGGTGAAGGCAGAAAGATCATGAGATCTAAACCAGACTGACCCAGTCTCAAAAAAAAAAAAAAAAAAAGTAGATGCTGGTGCACACTCAAAGGTCTACATTTTAAGAAACTCATGTCTACACTTGAGCATTTATTCAATGTGGGAAGGGCGATTGAATGCTGAAATTCTAATTGATTAATAGACTCCTCAGGTGAGAAATTTTAGCCTTTTCTTCCTCCCATAGTGAACTCATCTCCAGTGATCACTGAGATGCCGAGGAACATTTTTACTCCCTCTGGTTGGTGGATACAGAGAGAGATACTGGAGAGCTAAAAGGATGTGAGCTTTATTGACAGATGAATTAGGCTTGAGTCCTAGGTTCCTGCCATTTCCTGAGTAACTATGGGCAATCTAGTTAGCCTGATTCCAAATGAAAATCTGCTAAAAGGTGCTAATTCTGTTTCATAGGACCATTGTGAGTATTAAATACAATAATATGCAAGTGTATTTTGTGAAATGCCTACAGCTTGGGCATCCCATTCCATCTGATCTTGGAAACTAAGCAGGGTTGGGTCTGGTTAGTACTTGGATGGGAGACCTCCTGGGAACACCAGGTGCTATAGGCTTAGGAGAAGGACCTAGCAACCCACTCCCAAAACAATAAACCATCAAAAAAACCCTATGAATAGCAGAGAATCACTGACATAGTGCTGAGCATGGTGCAACAACATTTTGTGAAGGTTAAAACTCTATATGAATGTTCATTGTTGTTCCAAGTGGGTGAAAAGGGGCATTATATTTCTTAAGAAAGTTTCTTTTAGTATTGATAAAATGGCTCAAGGAATATCTTGAAGTTGGAACGATTACTATAGCTAAAAGCTTTGCAGAGAGAAAAACAGTAACAATGGCTGCTACTTATTAAGCCACTAGAATATGGTATTCACTCTATATATACTCTTCCAAATTCTTACAATAGCCCTACAAGTCACTTATTATTCCTATTACAGAAAAGGAAGCAGACTCTGGTCATCTGATTTTCCCAAGGGCATATACCGAAAATATTGAGCTGAGATTTGAACCCAAGAATGCCTCCTTCAAATAGACCACCTCCTTTTAACTTAATATAAAGTTTAAGGTGGTAGATAGCATCAGCTAGGACATGCACCGGAAAAACTCTAAGCATCCTACACTTTTTTCATTTATTGTCCTGGAGACATTTAGAAAATAATAACAATTGTGCCCATAATCTATTGAGAACACATTTCTTGCCCAGCACTACACTGGGCTCCTCATACATATTCTCTCATTTAATCTGCAAGAGACTCGTGAGGAAAGTATTGTATTGCTTCTTTTCAGATGGCAAAACAGACCCCCAGATTAAGAAAACTGCTCAAAGGTATTTAATTACTAAGCAGAGGCAACAATAGTTGAAGCAGATGTTTCTTACTCTGGATGCAAAGTCCTTTCTACTTTTCCACATCACCTTCAGTGAAGCCTCTATCCAATCTTCTCATGTATGGATGGTACATACAAGTTATAAATGGACTAAGAGGTCCAGCAACCTCTTCCAGAATCTAGACCTTCCCATTCTCCATCACCATCATGCCTGGTTCTGCAATCACTGACATTTTTAATTTGGAAGGTCTTCTCCTTGTCCATTCTGCCTTCCCACCTCCTTCAAGATCCAGCTCAGGTCTCACCTCCATGGAAGTCTACTTTACCCACCCAGCAAAATCAATACCATTTATCTTTAACCTAGCTGGACTCATATATTTTAGTGCTTAACCATATGCTATGACATAGTCTTTTCCACCTATGGCATGATAAAGTAGCATGTTACAATGGGGTTCTAGTCCTGATTAGCCACTGTGATTTTGAGTAAGTCACTTAACAACTCTGACTGTAGTTTTCTCATCTTCAAATAGATAGTCTCCAAAATTATCTCTCGTTTTGAAAATGCTGTTTCCATAGTGATTAGGAAGGACTGGGGAGGGTGCAGAAGTAGCAAAGGTGTATCGGATATGATCAATGCTTACTGTATGTTGTTGTGGTTAGATGCCATCAAGTCAAGTCTGACTCGTAGCATCCCCATGTACAATAGAAGAAACACTCCCTGGCACTGTGCCATGCCTGCAGTGGTGCTGGGGATTGAACCCAAGACCTCAGCAGCACACAGAGGAAGCACTCCACCAGCTGAGCTAAAATCCACCATATTGTATGCATGTATATCCACCATATTGTATGCATGTATCACACTGAATCTCAGTAACGTGTACAATTAATACATGTTAATAAAAATAAAAGCTATTTGAAAAATTCTGTTTCCATTTTCATAAGTCTTGAGTCCTCAAGAAGAATGCGAGTTTCTCAAAAGCTTATATATGTTTTTTCCTATTACATCAGACTGAGAGAAAGCACAGAATAAATACTTGGTGGTTTGACTCATGGATGAAGTTATAGCTTTGAAATAGTAAACAAAAAATAATAAATCAATAATAATACCCAGTAACATGAAGAATGGCATGTAAGAAAGAAGTAAATGTCAAAGTTCCGAATGGACAATTGGAAAAATAGGATAAAATTACTTATTCTGCAATGAAAAATAAACTGAAAGTAACTCATTCACTATACCTAAAACCCCCCAAAAGCAACTATAGTCAATGGATAAGCCAGGAATGGACAAATGACTTACAATTTGTAACAAAAAGATAAGCATGTGTTGGAGTTGTTGTTCAGGCAGATGAGAACTCTCATCTTTGTTACTTGTAAGGGAAGAAAACCAAATTGTTCACCATGTGTCAGTGGTTTGTCAAATTTTAACAAATACCAATGCAATAGATCAATGTATAAAATTCCCTCCTCTAGCTTGCTTCTCTGCCAATGTCTTCAGAAACAAAACAAAACAAAACAAACAACAACAAAAAAAAACAACAGTGATTGAAATGGTGTGGGAAAACAAGGGAAGGATGTACAGGTAATCAAGATTTGTCTCGCTTTGAAGAAAGCCCAGTTTCTGCTGCTGATTCCTAAAAGGGAAGCTAAAACTTGATTTACTTATTCATTGAGCTACTTCTGAAGCTATTCATGAGTACTGATCTGTTTTGTTATTTTGATTCAATAATTCCTTTCTTCTTAAATCATTCATGATAAGCGTGAATAAATAATAAGTGAAGGTAACAAGTACTTACACTAATAAGGAAGATGAGAAATGAAACTCCAGAACATTCAGGTAAATATGGCTCATCATAGCTACCTGAAAATTACCTTTGTCTTTTATTTTGCATTCCTAATGGATAAGCCAATGGATGTATAGGGCTGGGATTTAGCTCAGTTGGTAGAGCGCTGCGCTGCAGTCTCTGAGGTCCCAAGTTCAATTCCCAGCACCGCAAAAATGGGAGAAGGACGTGGCAATCCACTCCCAAGGCAATCCCGAAACAGTCAGCCATTGAAAACCTTATGAGGGTCACTATGAGTCGGATACCGACTAGACGGCACCTAACAACAACAACAACAATAAACTAAAGAACATGGAGGATAAGAGTAGTAATTGTTTAAAAATGTACCTATTTCATTGATAGCCATCAAAAAATTTTTCAAACTAAATATGACTAAATATGATAGTGAAAAGAAGAAAATACTTCCTAAAGTATTCCTTGCAGCATTTATCATCTTCATTTATATGCTTGGTAGGTTAAAGATTAATAATAATCCTTAATTTTTTTATTCTACCAGAATACATGTTTATGGGAGAAGGACGTGGCAATCCACTCCCAAGGCAATTCTGAAACAATCAGCCATTGAAAATCCTATGAGGGTCACTATAAGTCAGACTTGACTCAATGTCACCTGACAACAACAACAGAATACGTGTTTAATCATTGCCCTTTGTAGCTATTCCTACAAAGATATTATAAAAGCATTTCCACATTTTATGTCCTTTTTAATTCTGAAAGTGTTCAGGGGGGTTAGTATATTCACAAATTTGTCCAATTGTAGTAGTTTAATTGGTTCCTTCTCAACACATATATTTATTTACAACCTATGATTGTAATCTTGTTTCAAAAAAGGGGTCATTGCCAGTGGAATTAAGGATCACAATATAAATTTATCTTGTGTCATCCAGCAGGCCCAAGGTCTAACAAGTGCTCTTATAAGAAAGGGAGAAGATAAAGAGAGAGAGAGAGAGAGAGAGAGAGAGAGAGAAATACCCAGGAAAAGGTGTTATGATGATGAAGGCAGAGATTGGAATGAGGTACCCACAAGCCAAGGAGTGCGAAGAAAGGGTTGCAGCTGTCAGAAGCTAGGAGAGAAACCTAGAACCAGCTGGACTCTCCCTCAGACACACCACAGAATGAAGCAACCCTGCCAACATCTTGACTTCAGAACTCTGGCCTCCAAAACTGCAAGAGAACAAACTTCTGTTGCTTTAAGCCACCGAGTTTGTAGTCATCTATTACAGCAGCTCTAGAAAACAAATACAAATTTTTACGATTACATAATGCCAGGCTATTTCTTCACTCCTGAAAGAAAGCTGTTAGAAGTCCTTTCGAATCAAAAGGCAAAAAAGGGAGGGTGGAGACAAGAAGACGTGGTCCCTCATATTTTGTCTATAAGAGACACTCTTCAGTTTCAAAGACTCAGAGAGGTTGAAAGTAAAAGGACAGTAAAGATAAGCCATGCAAACTGTAATCAAAGCATGGCTGGAGTGGTTATACTATTAGAAGATGAAATAGACTTTCAGACAAAAATTGTTACTGAAAACTCCCCCAGATAAACCCCAAACCTCCAAACACCTTCTAATGATAAAAAGACCATCACATCAAGAAAACAAATATAACAATTATTATATATCCTCCTAACCACAGAGTTCCAAAATACAGGAAGAAAAAAGGTGATGGAATTGAATGGAGAAATAAATAATTCAATAATACTAATGGGTAGAAAACCAGAGAGACCATCAACAAGAAAACAGAAGACTTAAAGAGCACTATAAATTACCCACACCTGTAGACAGGGCTGGGGTTTAGCTCATTTGGTAGAGTGCTTGCTCTATGTGCTCTGAGGCCCTGGGTTCAATCTCCAGCCCTGAAAAAATGAGAAATAGACCTGGCAGCCCATTCCCAAGACAATCAGCCATCAAAAGCCCTATGAATAGTAGAGAAGCACTGACATATGCCATGCATGGCACAGTGCCAGGGAGTGTTTTGTCCTGTTGTACGGAGGGTCACTATGAGTTGGACCCAACTCAACTGCACCTAAAAACAACAAAAATTATTGAGCACTACAAAGCAGTGATCCTCAACCATTTTTGCACCAGGGACCAGCTTCATGGAAGATAATTTTTCCATGGACTCTAGAGGGTGGTGGTTACAGGATGATTCAAGCACATTACATTTATTGTGTAAATACAGATGAAATTTTACTTGCTTGCCTGCTTCTCACACAGATACTGGTCCATGGCCTGGGGGTTCAGGACCCCTGTTATACAGAAATCCCCCATAACAACAACAAATACACAGCTTCTTTAATGCATATGAAATATTCCCCCAGGTGTCTGTCAGCTTGTAGGGGCATACATATTGCTGTGATACTGAAAGCTATGCCACCTGTATTTCAGATACCAGCAGAGCCATCCATGGTAGAAGGTCACTGGGAGTCTTCCTCAAAAGAACTGGCATCTCTTCCTTTTCAAAGCCGCCTCTTCTACTTAGGCATTCACTTCATTTTTTCCCAAACCTCTTTTTCATCAGTTATACTTTCTTCCCTTAATCTCTAGCATGCTTCTGGCCCTTCTCTTGTGTCTTTGAACGTGTTCAATTCTCTCCAGAAAATAAATTAAAAATCCTTCTTCTCTCTCTTCCCTTTACTAACAAATTTCCCAAGACATAGACCAAATACTCTTCTTGTTCTTATACTCATGTATGTTGTTGTTAGGTGCTGTTGAGTCAGGTACCACTCATAGTGACCATATGTGCAACAGATGAAACACTCCACGACACTGTGCCATGCCCGGCACTATGGTAATGCTTTTCTGCTATTCATAGGGTTTTCAATGGCTGATTGTTTTTTGGGGAGTGGGTTGCCAGGTCCGTCTCCCAAGCCTACAGCACCTGGTGTACCCAGGCGGTCTCCCATCTAAGTACTAACCAGGCCCGACCCTGCTTAGCTTCCAAGATGGGACGGGGCCGGTCAGCAGGGTGGTATGGCTACTCGCCCCTAGTCCTTTTTATTTTGGCTTCTGCATTCAACTATGGTGTTGACACTGCACATTCAGATGTCAAAAATTGTTTCCTAATCACTAAATCTAATTGTTACGGTTTGAATCTAAAACATCCCCCAGAGGTCCTGTGTTTGAATGCTTAGTCCCCAGGTAGCGGCCATGTTTGTGGAGGCTGTGGAATTTTGGGAAGTGGGACCCAGCTTGCAGAAGCAGGTGAGCCCTTTGGAGGTTTTGTGTGGACCCCATTCCAGTCTCTCCGAGCCTTATCGGTCACAATGAGGAGTCGCCTGCCACAAGCCCTATCACTGGTCCACTATGCCTCCCCACCAGTCTGGACTGGAACCGCCTGAATCACAAGCCATAAATAAACCTTTCCTCCCCTCAGTTGTTTCTGTCAGGTATTTGGCCACAGAGACACACAAGCTGGTGACTGCACTCATTTTCTTTATTCATTTTCTTCCTCTTTGCTCCCCCTTGACCCACTTTCATGTCTAAGCAGTTGCCAATCCCAGTGGATTCTCCCCTCAATATCTCACATGTTTATTTCCTCCTTCCTATTCCCACAACTACCCCATGGTGTCTGCCAGCTTGTTGTGCTGTCAGCTTGTTGTGCTTGCCAGTTGCTGTGATGCTGTAAGCTACACTACTGGTGTCTCAGATACCAGCAGGGCCACCCATGGTGGACAGGTTTCAGCTGAGC
Source organism: Pedetes capensis (assembly GCA_007922755.1). NCBI lineage: Eukaryota > Metazoa > Chordata > Mammalia > Rodentia > Pedetidae > Pedetes > Pedetes capensis. The sequence goes on along the minus strand of VMDO01010238.1, from coordinate 35,256 downwards.
TTCCAGAAGACAGACTAGAGAGAAGGACCTGGCAGCGACTCCCAAAACAATCAGCCATTGAAAACCCCATGAATAGCAGGGAAGTACTGTCAAATACAGTGCTGGAAAATGAGTCCCCCAGACTGGAAGGCATTAAAAAAACAAGTGGGAAAGAGTTGGCTCCTCAAAGTAAAGGTCAACCTTAATAACAGGAATGGAGTAAAGCCCCTGGGACCTCCTTTTGCTGATGTGGCACAACTCACAATAGAAGAAACACTGGCTGTAACATTGGGCTCAAACATACAAAGATGATGTATGCATAGCATGGTGTTGGGTAGTGTTTCACTCTGTTGTACATAGGGTTGCTGTGAGTCAGATCCAACTCGATGGCACTCAATAACAACATTCCCACAACTATTTATAACCAGTCTAACATAAACCATCCCATCCAATCTGGAATTTGCTTTCCCTGTTTTAACTACCAACATGCTATTTATGACTTAAAGCCTTTCAAGAATTTCCAGACTGAAGGTCAGGACTGTCTTCCTCATGTTTGAGTTCTTTATAAGCACCTATTACTATTACCCTGAGCTTTAGTCAATGTCTATAGACTGATTACCAGACCAATGGTAATAGAAAGTCCCCTTGGAAGCACAATTATTAGCAAGAAAAAGCTATCCCAAGGTGTGGGGCAGTCATACAATAGGCAAACCACCTGCAGATTTTTGAGCCGTATGGGTTCTAGCATTCGCTCCGTTCATTGCTTCTGCACCCAGAATGTTCTTTCATGCCAATACAGAGCATGATTTGAAGAATATATCTAAATTTCAAATACTCTAACAGATTTCCAAATAACTCAAAAGTGAAGCATTTTGCTAACATTACATCTTAAGAGTTAAAGAACTTACTAACTAGCCTAGCACAGCACTATATGCAGCTGAAATAAATAGAATTGAGCATTGGTTACAACATGGAAAAAGTCTCCTTAAGAGCCAGATTGTCTCTGTATACTATTTCTGTTTTGGCCTCTGATTTGCCTCATGACTATTCTGTAAAGTTAAGTGGAACCAAAGTGGCAAAACACTGAAATTGGCACTATGGCAAATCTTCTGGATAAACAAGTTTATACAATCTAGCTTTGCAAGCCTGAGGATAGTCTGATTTTTTTTTTAAAGGAGGTGGTCCTTAACTAAAAACATGTTTTTGTTATTGAGAACTTTTTTGTTTTGGAAATGAATTATTCAATACTCAAAATAGCATAATGAAAAAAAGGGAACTTTTTAAAAGACACCTACATTTTACATATCCCATAATTGTGACACTTTAGCAATTGTGTAACGCTATGAAGTACAATCAAAATGATTAGAAGACATCACCATGATACTCTGGCTGTAATCATAGTATCTCTCCTGACAAATATTTAAAAGTCTGTTTATTAAGAACCTGTAGACATTTAAACAAATGAAAATCATACCCCAAAGCCACAATTAGAATTACTCATTTTGTAACCAAAACACTTAAGCTTAAGAAAAACCAGAAGAGATTTGGGAAAGTTGAAATTAGTTAATGGAACTAAAGAAAATGAAATGTTGCTGCTCTTCCCCTCCCTGTCTCTCAGGGCATCTCAGGCAATCGCCCTATGAAACTAATCCTATCAAACTTCTCTTATTCTGGTTACAAAGCCAAAACTAGAAAGGAAATCTTTTTCTAGAAGGGGAAAACCGATTGGGTTTTCAATGGCTGAAACGGCATCAGTATTGATAAGTTCTGAAAATGGAGTACACACAGAAATATGAGGGTTTCAAGTTGGCAGAAACGTACACATTTCAAGACTTGGCACCACATCCGAAGCAATTACTGTCACCTGCTGCAGTGAAGGTCATGGATGACCAACACCCGCTAATGCCTCCCCAGCCACGTCCACAAAGCATCTTGGAATCATGGTAGATGAGAGGAATATGGGTTTTAGACTCTGACAGTCAGGGTTCAAATCTTGGCCCTGTAACTCATAAGGTATGTGACCCCCAGCAGGACTCAGGCTCTTCACCTGTCCAGAAGAGTTAGCGTCAACTGCAAAAGGTGTTGGTTATAATTCAATGAGATGATATCTGCGGCACCTAACATATTGCCTTCTCCTCTTCAGAAGAGCGGTGGCCCTGCCACGTGGGAAATGACAGTTCCCAGCATTCCAGGGTTAATGAGAAGTTATTCTAGGCTGCTGGTTGGGGTCCAGGCATCCTGTCCCAGACAGCCCATCCCTCCCACTAATGGGATGGAAAACAGTTGCTGCCTCTCCCTCAGTCATGTAATGATTTCTGGACAGCCTGAGAGGCCCATTATCTGCAGTCCACACTTCTGCTCCATCTGGCGATAATGACCTCTTAGCACAATAGCAGGGCCGTGGTCTGCCACTTCCTGCCACACCACCCGGGCGAGGGACCCCCGTGGAAGGTAGACACTAATGGCCCATCCCACCACAGAGGCCGATGGTCTGTGAGATACTGTTCCTCCACTGCCACAATAGCTCCTGCGGAGTCGCCCTCTGAGGCATAGGGGTCCCCTGAGGGGCTCCTGGGAGGAGGCGAATAGGATAAATGAGTGCTGTCTGGTGAGAATGGGAGATCCCAGCATTCCCCAGAGGGCTTCTGAGGTCGGTTGTGAAGCACAGGAGTTTCCCCAGCCTGGGAGTTGCTGTCTCATCCCACTCAGGTCTTACAAGCTGTCTGCAGAGCCCCAGGACAATAAAAACTAATATGTTAAAAAAAAAACTGGGTTCAGTCCCCCAGTACCTCAAAATAAATAAACAAAAAAACACTAATGTGTAATTTTAAAAAAAGAGCTAAAGAGTTTGCAAAATGGATAGTTACTGAATATTAAATAAAGATATGTATCTTTGATTTGGAAATCCCCTTTTAAATTGTTAATATATTCCAAGAAAAATTAGTTTTACACTAAAGTATCTGTATTAAGTATAAAAATGTTGCCATCTTTGTTGTCATCCCTATAATCATTACAAGCTATAACTTTCCAATTACTTTTTTCTTTTTTTATTTCAGCGTTAGAAGTTTAGTCCTAGTGAGCCACGCATAGTGGCGCACAACTATAATCCCAGCAACACAGGAGGCAGAGCCAGGAGGACCGCAAGTTCAAGACCAGAGGCAGTCTGCATAATTTAATGAGACCCTGTCTCAGCAAGGAAAAAAATGGGCTGAGGGTGCAGCTCAGTGGTACAGTACTTGCAAAGCAAGCAAGTGTGATGCCCTGGGTTCAACCCCCAGTACCGAAAAAAAAAAAAAAAAAAGAAAGAAGTTTATTCCTAGAATTCAAGTATAGTATATATTGTTCACACCATACATGGAATATTTTTCTTTATACCTCCTACATGCGTGATTGTGCAATTTAATGGTCCTCCTCCTGGGGACTTTGCTAAGCATTTTCTTAGTGGTATATTTTGGTTGAGAATTTTTTTTAAGTTTACAAATCCAATTCATCATTTTTTTTCATGGCTGATACTGTGTCCTATGAAATCTTTGATGATTCAAAGTCCTGAATGAATTCATCTGTTTTCTTCTAAAAAAAAAAAAAAAAACCCTACAATTTAAAAATCAATGCCCATATGTGATAATTAACTGAAGTTCCCAGTGACATTTTGTTTCCTTTTTTATTCTTTGTATTCCTTATCTTACTGTTTTTATCTTTTGTATAAGTTACCTCAAACCCTGGTTAGTAGTAGGCAAGATATAAATCCTAAATAAATAAAAACAAATAGGATAATAAAGTAAAAGTTTCTACCGGGCTTGAGGAGATCCGAAAAGAATTCTTGGTATCAATCATGGAAAGAACCTCGGGTCCAAATTAAGGAAGATATAATACCTTCATTCCACAGTGTGATTTGTCAATTCAATGCTAATGTAAGACTCAGAATGAAGGGAAAAGGATGTACTTGGTTGTAGAAGTAAAATGGATACAAATAGATTTTTAAAATTGATTTGAAAGTAGAAGAAAACCTTTCTTCTATAGTTAAACAATTACCCAAGAAAGTTTTCTCAACTGAGGATTTAAGTCAAAATAAGACAGGTGCAGTGACATATGCCTATAAGCCCAGAAACTCAGGAGGCAGAAGCAGCCTGGGTAATTTAGTGAGATCCTGTCTCAAAATTTAAAAAAATAAAAAAGGAGTTGGAGGTACAGCTCAGTGGTAGAGCACTTGCCTGGCATGCAAGAGGCCTTGGGCTGAATACCTTAGTACTGCAAAAAAAAAAAAAAAAAAAAAAAAAAAGCAAATGTCAAGAGTTATTGTGGCTGGGATTTAGCTCACTTGGTAGACTGCTTGCTTTGTGCACTCAAGTCCTGAGTTTGATCCCCAGCACCACAAAAACGGGAAAAGGGCCTGCAGCCCATTCTCAAAACAAGCAGCCATCGAAAATCCTATGAAGAGCAGAGGAGTACTGACATAGTGCCAGGCATGGTAGTTTCTGGAGTGTTTCTGTCTTTTGTACATAAGGTCTCTATAAGTCATACTGGACTCCACGGCACCTAACAATAACAATAAATAATCACAGTTATTATATATTATCTTATTTTACTTTAGTAAACAAACTTGTACAATTTTAAGAGGTTTACCTCCTGAAACTGGATGTCATGTCATATTGTTGATTGAGCTTCAGTATGCATTGTTATAAATTTTTTGGAAAGCAAGCAAGCATTATGTATTAAGTATCTGAAGATGTTCATTCCTTTTATTCCATTCCTGGACTCTATACTTTAATGCCTGCAGCCGTACCACTGTGGTATTCAATCTCATCAGCTCTTGGAAGCTAAGCAGGGTTGGACCTGGTTAGTACTTGGATGGGAGACCACTGTAGGCTTGGGAGAAGGACTCAGCAACACACTCCCAAAAAACACTCAGCCATTGAAAACCCTATAAATAGCAGAGAAGCACTGACAATAGTGTTTCATCTGTTGTACATAGGGTAGCTATGAGTCAGACACTGACTAGACAGCACCTAACAACAAGAACATACTATAGGTATATGTACCATCCAATATGTAAAGTGTAGCATCTTTAATTTATCACTGTAAACCCTAAAATAATCATTAAAATAACTTAACAAAGACTTATAACTAATAAGACAGCAAAACAAGTTAGAATGGAGTCAACCTAAATGGAAGCAAATAGGTACTGGAGAAGGGACTGCATGCCCACCGTGGGCTCAGGAAGGAACAAGGCTTGTGTTCCATCCTTGCTTTAGGTGGCTGTCTTGCTACCCAGGCTGTGTGGCCTCATGGCCAGGTGGCTGGGGAGCAAATAGGAAGACCACAGTGCTATGAACGGCTTCCCCAGAGCTTGGATGGCACAGCAGACTCAGCTACCCCTTCAGAGGGGAAGTTTGGACTTCCATGTAATGGTGTAGGCCTCACATCAATAGAAATGACATGGAAAACTCATCAGTAGGAGATATTGTCGTCCTCTATATATGTCTCAAAAACGTCAGCTGGAGTGCTTGAAACGCTCTGTGGAAGCGTACTGACGTGGGGAGTCACAGGTTTGCTTTTCCAGCCTGGCCAGCACAACTTCTAGAAGATAAAAAGGGAAACAAGCAGCAAGGCTGGGCCACAGAAGCCGACAACAACTGCTAAAAGGCTGACTACAACATTTGGAGAAAATGTAAAGAAATAGTAATCAGTATTGTACATAAAAAGAAAAAAGAGAGAGAGAAATCCACGTGTCTGATAGCCTGCCATGCTGTGTGGGCTTGCGTGTTGCTGTGATACTGAAAGCTATGCCACCAATATCTCAGATACCAGCAGGGCCACCCATGGTAGACAGGGTTCAGCTGAGCTTCCAGACTAAGATTGACTAGGGAGAAGAACCTGGCAGCCCATTTCTGAAACAATCAGCCGTTGAAAACTCTATGAATAGCAGAGAAGCACTGTCAAATATAGTACCTGAAAAATGCGTCCTCCAGGCTGGAAGATATTCAAAGAATGACTGGGGAAGAGTTGCCTCCCCAAAGTAGAGTGGACCTTAATAATGGGAATGGAATAAAGCACCCAGGACCTCCTTTTCCTGATGTGGCACAACTCAAAATGAGAAGAAACACAGTGGCTGCAATAGTGGGCCCAAACATAAAAAGATCATTTGCATGGCAGAGTGTTGGAGTGTGTTTCCTTCTGTTGTACATAGGGTCACTATGAGTCAGACCCAAGTTGACAGCACCTAATAAACAAAAAATTGTATATAAAAAGGGATAAATGGTGAGATAATAAGAGTTATTTGAAAAGTTTCATCCCAGGAAAACTTTCCAATTGTATACAGGAAAAGTGTGGTGTATGCATATCATTTGTAAGTATACCACAAGGAATTCAGGATATTGTAAATAAAAGGTTGACAACCTGCAACCTGCCATAAATCCATGTAGTCAAACTCTGAAGTGGTGCACAACAGGAAATGCTTCTATTTACTTCATCTTTGAACCGAAGATGACCCTATCATTGTCTAGGCAAAGAAAAATCTTAAATGTTTATGGAATCCATAGTATACTTCTATAGTATAAATGAGAATAGCATAGCAGTAGTCATTAGTAGGTATATTATTATATTTTCAAACTCCGTAAGTCCTTTCTGATAAATTTGTATGTTCCTAGTTTTTAATGTCTACATTAATTAATGAATTATATTATGATCTCAATATTTGTATCCTCCTAAAATTCATGTATAAAATCCTAAGCCCCAAGGTAATGGTATTTGAAGACAGAGCCTTCAGGGAGGTGATCAGGTCACGAGGGCAGAGTCTTCATGAATGGTATTAGAGCCCTTATAAAATAGACCCAAGGGAACCCTTTTGCCTTTCTACCATGTGAGGATAATCCCTGTAATCCCAGCAACATGAGAGGCTGAGGCAGGAGAATGGCTAGCTCAAGGCCAGAGGCAGCCTTTGTAACTTAATGAGACCCTGTCTCAAGATAGAAAAAATTAAAACAGGGCTGGGGGTGCAGCCCCATGGTAGAGCACTGTGAAAGTATGTGCAAGGTTCTGGGTTCAACCCCCTAGAATTATTTCCAAATGCACACAAAACATTGATCAAGAGAAATCATAATCTGCACCATAAATTAAGTCTCAATAATTTTAAAATGATTAATCATATGAAATATACTCTGACATTAAATTAGAAATCAATGACAGAAAGATATCTGGGAAACCCAAATATTTACAAACTAAATAACACACATCTGAATAATCAATGAACCAAAGAAGAAACCAAAAAACAAATTAGAAAGTATTTCTAATTGAATGAAAATAAAAACACAAGGTAGTAAAATTTATGAAATGTAGCTAAAAGTATTTACAGAGTTTATATCACTACATATCTATATTAAAATAAAGAAATCTCAAATCAATTATCTTATTTTCTACCTTAATAACACATTAATGTCCAGCATCCTATTTATAGGACAGTTTTTAAATTTGGGTATTTCTATCGAATTCACCCATTGTCCTATTTATAGGACACCATTGTTTTAAAAAACAAAGGTGAAATTTGACTTTTTTTTTTTTGCTCACAAGGATTCTAAGAAAGGTAAAAGATATTACATGTTTTAAAAGTATAAAAATAGTCCAAGAAGAAATAATTTGGGTGTTAACAGGCTAAAAAAAAAAAACTAGAAAACACAAAACAAACACAAATCAATCAGAACAAATAATAAAAACCAGAATAGAAAGCAATAGAAAGGATAAATTAATATAGAAATGAGAAATAAAATATTTCTTTGAGTAAATCAAGAAACTTCTGTCAAGACTCAGCATGAGGGAGAAAAAGACACAAATCACTAATATCAGGAAAGAAGGAGATGCTATTACCACAGATTCCAGATAGTGAAAAGATATTTAGGAAATGTTATGAACAATTTTACAAAAATGTATCTGACAACTTAGATGAAATGGACAAATTTCCTTGAAAGATACAAACTACCAAAAACACACTGAAGAAGACATAGACATCCAGGTGCCACAGCACACCTATAATTCCAGCAACCAAGGAGGCTGAGGCAGGAATATCACAAGTTCAAGTCCAGAGGCAGCCTGTATAACTTAACAAGAACTATCTCAAAAATAAAAAGTAAAAAAAGGATTTGGAGTGCAGCTGAATTGTGGAGCACCTACCTAACATGTGCATGGTTCAACTCTCAGTACTGGGAGAAAAGAAGGAGGAGGAGGAAGAGGAAGTGGAGAAGGAGGAGGGGGAACAGGAAGAGGAGGAAAAAGATAATCTGGATAGTCCCATATCTGTTAAAAAAATTAATTTGTGGTTAAAAATTTCTCCCTGCAATAAAAGCTCCAGAGCCAGATGGATTTGTTGATAAATTCTACCAGTCATTTATAGAAGAAATAACACCAGTTTTACACAAACTCTTCAAGAAGTTTGGAAATCAAGAAATAGTTCCCAACACATTCTATGGGGTCAGCATTACTGTAAAACCAAAAAACGGACAATTCAAGAAAGAAAATTACAGACCAATATCACTCATTAACACAAAATTCATGACAAAATTTGGCTAAATTATTGATAAAATTTTAATAGGTCAAATTCAACATTTACAAAGTATAAACATGTCATAATCAAATAAATTTTATCCTATGAATGGAAAGTTGGTTGGATATTCAAAAAATGTTACACCAAGTAATTATATCAACTAATATAATTGTGCCTGTAGCTGTAGCCCTGTGACATCCGATCCCGTCAGATCCCGGAAGCTAAGCAGGGTCGGGCCTGGTTAGTACCTGGGTGGGAGACCGCCTGGGAACACCAGAAGCTGTAGGCTTGGGAGAAGGACCTGGAAACCCCCCTCCAAAAATCAATCTGCCATTGAAAACCCTATGAACAGCAAAGAAGCACTGACAATAGTGTTTCCCCTGTTGTACAGAGGGTCGCTATGAGTCGGATAGCGACTCGACGGCACCTAACAACAATAAGAACAATATAATTGTCCACATTAATAAACTAAAAAAGAAAGCCATATGATCTCAGTAGATGGAGAAAAATCATTTGAACAAATCAAGTATCATTTATTATAAAAACTCTCAGAAAATATAGGTAGAAAGGAACTTTCTCAACCTGATAAAGAGCTTCTACAAAAACTAAAATCAACATCATACTTAATGATGACAAAACTGAACAATTCAGGAATATGCAAGGAAGAAATAGAATTGTTCTTATTGGTAGGCACATGATCAATTATATAGAAAATCCTACAATGTCTATGAATAAGTTATTAGAACAATAGATGAGTTTAGCAAGGTTGCAGAATACAAGATCAATATACAAAAATCAATTTCATCTGTCTGTATCCACCACTAGCAAATGAAAACTGAAATTTTAAAAAGCAGTATCAGTTATAATAGCACAAAATATATGAAATGCCTAAGAATAAATCTAACAAAATATGTGGAACTACACACGGAAAAATCACAAACAATTACTTAAAGAAATTAAAGAAGGCTCAAATCTATGGACAAATATTCTTTGCATTTGTATCAGTAAAATTTGGAATTGTTAAGATGTCAATTCTTCCCAACTGATTTATAGATTCAATGCAATCTCAATCAAACTTCCAGTAGGGTTTTGTGCAGAAATTGACAAATTGATTCTGAAATTTATATGGAAACAAAAAACACCTATAGTAGGCAAAACAATTTTGAAAAAGAAGCCCAAATTTGAAGGATTTTCACAATCTAACTATAAGTTTTTATGATTACAAATCATAAAATAGGTAAGCACAAAAGAAGTGGAATCAAAAGTAGACCTACATATATAACCAATTGATTTTTGACAAAGGTAAAATAATTTAGTGGAGAATAAATACTCTTTTCAACAAACAATAGAACGTTGGATAATCATGTACTTTTATTCATGTATCACATGATATAAAAAAAAGACAATCACATGGATCCTACACCTAAACTAAATGCAAATCCTAAAATTATAAAACTTCTAAAATAAATTCTAAGAGAAAAACTTTGTGATCTTGGGTTATATAGAGATTTTGTGTCTACAAAACCATATGTATGAGTCATGGAAGAACAAAGTTAGAAGTTAGACATCATCAAAATTAAGAAATTTTTCTTGACTAAAGACACTATTAAGAAGATAAAAAGATCATCTGTCAAGAGAAATAATTTCAAATCACAAACTTATAAAGAACTTGTATTGAAAATATGCGGGCTGGGATTTAGCTCAGTTGGTAGAGCAATGCGCTGCAGTTTCTGAGCTCCCAAGTTCAATTCCCAGCACCGCAAAAATGGGAGAAGGACCTGGCAATCTACTCCCAAGGCAATCCCCAAACAGTCAGCCATTGAAAACCCTATAAGGGTCGCTATGAGTTGGATACCGACTCGATGGCACCTAACAACAACAACAACATTGAAAATATATGAAGATTCTCAAAATTCAATAAGAAAGCAATTTAAATGTCCAAAATTTGAATAGACATGTTAGCAAAGAGGACACATGAATGGCAACTACCACATGAAAAAATGAATAAAATTAGTAATTAGAGAAATGAGCATTAAAACCAGAATGAAACAGTACTACATACCTATTAGAATGTAAAAAATTAAAATTGGTGGGAGAGAAATAGCAGGAATTGGGACCAACATGGAAGGGGTAATGAGAGAGTAAATATGAGCAAAGTACTTGATATAATTGAATGGAAATGCTATAATGAAACTCATTATGTTGTATACTAATTTTTTCTCCCTTTATTAGTAAATTATGATGGGGTACAGAGTAATACAGCATTGGCTCTTTCCATTGTGCATCCTTTACCTCACTTCTGGCAACACTGTCATCAACCCACAAGGTTTATGGAGGCTTATGGTTAATGTAATAAAACTTAAATGCATATTATAATCCTTTATTTTTTCTAATATACTTATGAAGTTGCAGTGTTTACACTGAGATTGCCCTCTGCCCCCTATTGTACACTAATTTAAAAATAAAAGTATAAAAAAGTAAAGTCTCTGACATCTACAGAGAAAAAGTTAAAATTGACAACACCAATTGTTGACAAGGATATGGAGCTACTGGAATTCTCACACAATGCTGGTAGAAAAATAAAACGGTACAATACTTTGGGGAAACCATAGCAGTTTCTTAAGAAGTTAAACATACATCTACCATGTGACCAGACCATCCACATATCCTAGGTAAACACTCAACAAATAAGTACATATGCCCAAAGACTGAAACATAATGTTTATAGCAGCTTTACATTTAGTAACCAAAAACTAGAAACAGCCCAAATGCCCATTAACAAATGAATAAACAGGTTATGGTACATATATACAATAGAATAGAATTCAGCAATAGAAGGAATTAATTACTGCTACATGACACAACATGGATGACTCTCAAAATAATGAAAAATGAAATGGCCAACCCACACCAAAAATATATATATACCAGTAGTTCCATTTATATAAAATATTATAAAACAAAAATAAATATATGGCTATGAAAATAGGTGGCAGGTTCTGGGGAAAGGATGGCATGCAATGACAAGGAGGACAGAGGAACTGCAAAGAAGCATGAGGGAGGGAACTTTTGTTGATGATGGAAATGCTCATTATCTTGATTACTAATCACAAGAGGTCACATATGTCAAAACTTACAATAATATATCCTATAAGTTGTTGTTGTTGTTGGGTGCCATCAAGTCAGGTCCAACTCATAGCGACATTCAGAGAGTTTTCAATGGCTGATTGTTTCAGAATTGTTTTGGGAGTGGACTGCCTCATCCTTCTACCATTTTTGCAGTGCTGGGGATCAAACCCAGGTCCTCAAAGTGCAGAGCAGTGCACTACCAACTGAGCTAAACCCTAGCCCTCTCTTTAAGTATGGAAAGCTTATGGTATATCAATCATACTTCTATTAAACTTTTTATTTAATCTTCAACAAGGACAATTCAGATGAGGTATTACAAATGTGGGGAGGAGGGGTGGGGAAGAAACCTAAAAATGTCATCACAGGAGTGGGGAAATGAGAAAGAGTGTCTATGAAGCAGGATCTCTGCAGACAGACTCTTCCTAACAATTTTGCCTGTGCAGCACAGTACACCATCAGTGGATGAATGCCAATGTCAAGTTCAATTAAATGTACTTAGCTATAGGCACCACTTTTAAGCCCTCCTGAATTTCCTTCAGCCTTTAAAGCCATGCTTATTTCCTGATTGTTAAATCACATAGAAAACTCAGAATGATGACACTGACCAAAAGAAAGGATTTGCAACTACACCCAAAAGAAAACTGGATTACGTTTGCCTGGTTAGGTTCAAAAAGAGCAAGTAGTGACTGGCTTTTCCCATTACCACTTCAAAAGTATAAAAAAAAATTGACACCCGTATAAATATGAAAGAAAGAAAAGAAGAGACAAGAGCACAGGACAAAAATGATTGGGAAGCTGATTTTGTTTTATAACAGGAGGAAAAGAAATCACGTGCTGCCTAAAAGATAAACACAAGAACAGAACATAAAATTTAAACTTTCAGCTGTGTCTGAAATCTATAAAGCTGCAATCAGATCTACTATTGGCAAGCCACAAGTACTTTGTGTGACACAGGGACAGAGGTAAAACAATCCTTCAAAATTGGAATACTAGGGCTGGCTGGTGATGTAATAGGGAACAATGATTAAACTATCAATCAAACAGATTTGTTAAATATGTTGTATGTCATAGCCAGAGATTTCAAACCTAGGACTAAATCTGGTGTTAGTTACAACGGAGATGAATTGGGTGGTCTTTTAGTACACAGATGATCACCAAATCAGCATAATGTGGAAATCAATTCAAGGACTATTTTCTTCATCTCTGCTTATGAAGATTCCAAATTAATAAAAGAAATGTTATAGGTTTGTGAGCCGTGGTCCTGCGGAGTGTTCTATGCCATTCTCCAAGTTATTTGCCATGTTTCAAAGCAAAATCACTTAATATGAACTCCATTCTCTAACTATACCTAAATATCTTTACTTTTTAAACAATTGAATTCCTGGTTATTTTTTCCAGATGCACAGCTCTTTCAAAATTAAAAAAAACAGAGGCAGGGGACGGGGGCGGTAAATTTCATTCTTGAACCATCTGGAAAGCCAGTAGAAATGGGATTGGTTTCTGTGCCAGTTCTCTCTAGAGCCTATTTTCTGCTCACTCGCATTCAATTGAACATCCTTCCGTGTATGGGAACATTTAATTGAAATATTACAAGGTCCCATGTGATCACTTCCTCCTTAAGTTTGTTTCCAGGGAAAACTGTTTGTAGTTGAATGTTGTAGGCTGCTTATCAGAAAATGAAAGCACAGTATGATTGTCTTTATGTTACAACTGCCATAAACCAAATCCAAATGTCCTGCCTGGATATCATAATCTGTTTGGTCTTCGTGCCTAAAACGAGGGGAACGTTTTCCTTCTGAAATTTTATCTCAGTTTCTTAGCAGCTATCCTATTTCAATGTGCAAGCCACTGTAAGACCTTTTAGAAGTAGATAAGATATGCAACTAAAATAAATGTAATTGGAACACAAATATCAAATGTTATTTCATATTTATAACTCTACTGTAGCTTTCATCCATCTCTTAAGTATTTTGTTCATTATTATGTGACAGGCATTGTGTTGTTGTTATTGTTGTTGTTGTTAAGTGCCATCAAGGTGGGTCTGACTCATAGCCACCCTATGTACAACAGAAACATTCCCTGACACTGTGCCATGCCCGACACTGCTATTCATAGGGTTTTCAATAGCTGATGGTTTCAGGAGTGGGTTGCCATGTCCTTCCCCTGTTTTTGCAATGCTGGGGAATGAATCCAGGGCCTCAGAGAAAGCTCTCTACCAACTGTGCTAAACCTAAGTGTTCATGAATGAAGTTAAATAAAACATGGTTCCAACCTCACAGGACTCTGACTAATGGGGGAAACAAGCAAGAAAAGTGAAAGTTCTATGGATGGTTCTAGAGCTCCCACAAAAAAGTAACAGCTTTAGGGATTCAAATATCTCATTTCATCTAACACCATGTTGTTGTTGTTGTCAGATGCAGTTGAATAATCCTAAGTACAGCAGGTGAAACAGTATTGTTAATGCTTCTCTGCTACTCACTGGGTTTTCTGGTTAGGCTGATTTTTTTGGGGGAAAGTGCATTGCCAGGTCCTTCTCCCAAGCCTACAGCACCTGGTGTTCCCAGGTGGCCTCCCATCCAAGTACTAACCAGGTCTGACCCTGCTTAGCTTCTGAGACCTGATGGGATCTGAGGCCACAGTGGTATTGCTCTAACACCGTAACACTCTTAAAAAGGAGATTATTATGGGCCCTTTGTCCTCCAATTACTTATTGAACTGTAACACTCCCTTTTAGTCTAGAGCCATTCACTCTCCTCATATGTAACTAAAGGCCCCAATTTTAAATATTCTTTTGCAATCCTTATACCTTATACTGAATCATATGTGCCTTGTTTCCGAAGGGCAATCACAGCCTGGAGACTTAGCTCAGTGGCAGAGCACTTGCCTAGCAGGTGCAAAGCCCAGGGTTCGATCCCCAGTACCAAAAAGAAAAAAGGGGGGGGGAGAAGAAATGCAATCACCAGATGCATTCATTTCTCCCTTCACTCCGCAACTCAGGCTGTTCTAGCACTCAAACCATTTCGCCCCCTCCATCATCACCTCCTCATCCATCCAAATCTTACAGAACTTCAAGACCCAGTGTAAGGACCACTTTTCCTTTGCCATGCCTTCTGTGCCCATGGGTTCTGTCTTCTGTTCTCTAAACTCCCAATGCACTTACAAGAATGTTGGCCCACTCTTATCTCTAGTTGTTTCCCTCATATTAGTTTTACTTCTCCAAGTGAACTGAAGTTTCTTCAGGAACCATGTGCTCCAATAATGTTCAGAACACGTATGTGCTCGAAAAATATAGATTAATCCTAATTTATGTGGAGACTGAGGTCAAGGGAGACTATCATTTTTCCAAAGCAACAGGGATACATAGTAAGTACACATTAATAACCACCATCTGTCAAGTACCATCATGCCAAGTTCTGTTTTAAGATTAAAATGAAAATAGATTCTGAGTTGTCTAGCTTTTGAGCAAGCAATCATATCATATGTTTGACTTAAATCTACCACGTTATGATAATAAGTTTTTTCTGAGTTATCCACTTTGTGCCAAGAACTGTATCACAGCTATTTCACTTTGTCATCATAAAGCCATATGTAGTAAATGTGATTACCATTCCTCAAAAAGGGTAAAGCACTTGCCTAGGTGCTCATTGCATGGGGTTGGGGCAAGATTCTCAACTAGGTTTGTCTGACTTCAAATCTTTGCTCTTCACTACTCCGCACCACCTCTAAATTACCCCCCAAAAGTCCATTTTTACATCAGTACATTCACGAATGAAAAGCACATGAGACTCGTTCATCCGATTCATAGTACATACCCAGCTTACACCAGGCACCATGTTAGGTAACCCAAACAGGAGCATTTGCAATAAATTTCCACTCTGAAGATACAGAGCCCCCAGTTATCTAGCATTTGTAGAAACTGTGTAATCAGCCTCCTGGTCACTAGACAACTAAGAAGTGTCCCTTGCGTTGTACAGCTCTTGATCACACATTTGGCACTCCACCCTTTGTGTTTTCCTGCAGAGTTGTTTATGTGTTTGCTGTTGTTTTGTGTATTTGTTTAAATAAACTGATATCAGACACTGTCTAGTTTAGCCCAAAGAGCTCACTTCTTTGTTTTTTCTCCTCTGGTGAAATCATTGCATCTCCTTAATTGTGCATGTGTGGAGATGAGATTTTTCCACCATCCACTGCTACTTTAAGGAGTGATGTGATAATTACCATTGGAGAAGGGAAATTTATTATGGAATGCATTCCTTCAACACACGTACACATTTTGTTAATGCAAGTAGTAATTATTTACTTATTTATCATCAATAGTGCCTCAAAGTCGGTGGGACCTTAATTACTTCCTAATTATCCAGACCCCTATTTCTCTATAAAGACTGACTTGAAAACAGCAGTTCAATAGCTCATACATTTTACAACCAACATTGATTTCTCCTCTCTCCTCATTTATTGATGGGCCATTCTCCCCCTTGTACTTCTTTTTCCATGATAAAGTTGTAAATGAGCTTGCGTTTCCTTTTTGATTCCTTCAGATAGCCTTAGCTCAGTGGGCCTCTTCATTTCCTTTGTCTTTTCTGGGTGTAATAGTTCTACGGAGATTCTCTTGTTGCAATCCTTCCCTAAGATCCACTTCCAGTCAATGTTGCTTTCATTTCTAAACTTTACGTTTTCTTTCTCTCTCTTTCCTTTATTTTTTCTTTTCATTTTTCAGTAGTAGGAGATTGAGCTCAGAGCCTCACATATGCTAGGTGAATGCTATACATGAACTGCACTCCCAGCCCCTTTTTATTTTTATTTTGAGACAGTGTCTCTCACGAAGTTGCCCAGGCTGCCTCTGAGCTTGAACTCGCAATCCTCCTGCCTCAGCCACCAAAGTCTCTGGGATTATTTGTGTGTGACCCAGAACCTGGCTGTTTCTTCTCCTATAAATCCTATGCCCATTTCCTCAAAATAAAGCCACAGAATAATCAGTATAGCACAGAAACTTCCTCACCTCCTGCTAATATTTGTCATTTTTAGAGTTGCCCCTTTTTTCTTTTTGTAGCTTTACTACACCTAAACGCTACAGATAGTCTATCACATTTATTTCAACAAAAAAATAAAAGAGATTCGTCAATGAATTGCATATGTATTTACCTCCAGTAGCCTGGGGAAAACAGAAACAATCAGAATAGTTCTAAAAATAGAAGCTTCATCAGTTTAATCTTTTCAAAATTTCCACAAACACAGCCATTCTGCCCAAGGTAAGATTCTCTTTGGTGATTTGCTCTGCTCATAGCACAAAACCCATATTTATCTTTCATTCTCATTCCAAGCTCCAGCATGTGCTTCCAAATGCTAAATAATCTCTGCCTAGTAAGACAAAAAGGAAAATAACCTTTCCATTTAAATATCAGAGGATATTTCTTCACTAACATCTATGTCTTGGGTGGTAACATTTTTGCTGTACTCCTGTGTGCAAGTGACCTTTATCCTGCATCTAAGTACCCTAAAATAATAAAAACATGAAAAGACTCTAATTTCAAAATTAACCCACAGCATGAAGTGTGACAAAATACAATATTTTATTGGTTTCCCATTGCTGCTATACCAACTTCCAGAGGTCACAAGTCTGAAGTTAGTTAAGCCACAGTCAAGGTTGCAGCAAGACTCTGTTCCTTGTGCAGGCGCTAGACAGAGGAGACTATTTCCTACCTTTCCAGCTTCTAGGGGCTGCCTGCATATTTGGCTCCTGGCCCTTCCCATCTTCAAAGTCATCCATACTAGAGTTTCTCACACTACACATTCTGACATTGACTGCCCTGCTTTTATCTTTCACCTCTGAGTAGCCTAGGATTACACAGGGCACACCTGGATAAACCAGGGGACTCTCTCTCTCTCAAAGTCAACTGATTAGCAACCTTAATTCCTCCTATCATGTAGCATATTTCTATGTTCCAGGGGGAGAATGTGGACGTCTTTGTAAGGAAGGCATTCATCTCCCCATTATAGTACTATAAATAAATTTTGGCACATTATTATAAGACAAAAAAGTGAACTTGCATTTTCAAATGAACATTATCCCCTTCAATGTAAGACTTGAGGAGGCCATCTACTTTTCTAATCATGCTGACTATGTTAGAGACATTCCTTTTTTGGATCTGTCTGCAAACTTCATGGAACATTCTTAGAATATTCACAATTTTAGTAAATTTCTATGCATTTAAATATGGATTTACATTTGAAAAGAACCAAAAGCCATAAGAAAGCAAATGTATAGATTGCCGTGAATCATCAAATGAGATGGTGTCACTTTAAGTCAAAAATAATATGAAACCAACCAAGTAATGAGAACAATTTTTCAAGTAGACTGATTTTTCTTGTAAATAAAAGTGTTGTGATAATAATAAATAACTAATGCAGCACTCACTAAGTACCCAATAATATTCTAGGAAACTCACATGAATATTCTTAACCTTGTGAGGTAGGTATTATTATTAACCACTTTATATGTGAGTTTGAGAAGCAGGGTTTAAATGACTTCCTTAACATTCCTGTCTAGCAAAGAAGCAAAACAGGCAAATTGGAGGAAGGATAGCCTTTTCAACAAATGGTGCTGGGAAACTTGGACATCCACTTGCAGAAAAATGAAAACAGACCTGCACCTCTCAATATACATGAGAGTTAACTTGATATGGATAGAAGACTTCAACATAAAACCAGAAACTTTAAAATAACCAGAAGAAAAGATAGGCAATATGCTCCAACATATAGGCATTGGAAAGCATTTCCTTAATAAGACCCCAATTGCTCAGGAGATTGCCACAAGAATAGATAAATGGGATTATATGAAATTAAAAAGCTTCTGTACAGCAAAAGAAACAATCAACAGAATCAAGGAAGTCTTCACTGAATGGGAGAAAATCTTCACATCCTATACATTGGATAGAGGACTAATTTCCAGAATTTACAAAGAACTCAAGAAAGCAACTCCCAAGACAACAAATAACCCGATACATAAGTGGGCAAAGGAAATGAACAGACAGTTCTCAAATGAAGAAGTTTGTAAGGCCATGAAACACATGAAAAAATGTTCAATATCCCTAGCCATTAGGGAAATGCAAATCAAAACAACTCTGAGATTCCACCTTACCCCAGTAAGTAGATTCCACTGTACTCCAGTAAGAAGATCAATAAAACAAATAACAACAAATGCTAGTGAGATTGTGGAGAAAAGGGAACCCTCTTACACTGCTGGTAGGGTTGTAAATTGGTTCAACCACTTTGGAAATCAATATGGAGGTACGCAGAAAACTAAATATAGATCTGCCAGATGACCTGCTAAACCACTATTGGAAATATACCCAAAGGGAGATGAGTCATCATACCACAGAGACACCTGCATCTCCATATTCAGTGCAGCACTTTTCACAATAGCAAGGATATGGAATCAACCAAAGTGCCCATCAACAGAAGAATGGATATAAAAATTATGGTACATCTATACAATGGAATACTACTCAGCAATGAAAAAATGAAATAATGCCACTTGCAGCAAAATAGATGGAATTGGATATCATCATCTTAAGTGAACAAACACAAGCTCACAAGAAAAATACCACATGTTCTCACTCATGTGTGGGAACTGAATCAAACTTAAAGGAAGGAAAAAATCCTATACATAAACTGAAACATAATAAAAAGCTCAATTAAACTTAGTGCAGAAGGGGCAATTTAAGAAGTGGAAAGAAAGAGGGAGGGATGTAGCAGACGAAAGCAAGGATGGGAGAAGATAGGAAGGAGAGGAGGATCAATGAGAAGGGATGAAGGGGAGAGAGGTCAACCTCAAGGTAAACAGCATAACTTTATTAGTATGGTGGGGGGAAAAGGGGGAAGATAGGAAAAACTACAAGAATAGCTAAAATAATAACAACAACAACAACAACAACAGTAGCAATAATACCAAAGGCTAGCAAAAATGTAAATGGACTAGATTACTTATCTAATACCACTGAGAATGTAAAAAGGTAGATCACCATAGAAAAAAGTTTGGACTTAAGTCAAAATCGGGATGCACGTATATAGATAAATATCCTCACAAAAAGACATGCAAGTAGAAAGGAGATCATTGGGGTGGGGTAGGGTAGGAGAGTCATGAGAGGGTAAGAGGGAAGTTATGTGAGCAATGTACAATGAAATGCATTTATGGAAATGTCACAATGAAAACCATGCCACAATGAAACCCATGAAGTTGTACATTAAAAATTTCCAATTAAAAAAAACTTCCTGTCCAGGAAATGGAGAAGCAGTGATCTGTTCCTCACCCTGTCATGAGCACCTTACCTATATAATGTTCTCTATTTTCTTTACAATTAACCACTCACCCACATCTCTCATTTATCTCAGTAGCAAAACAGTTTGCTAAAAAGCAAGGAAAATATTTAAGTATTATACTAAAAATAATAAAAAGCACAAGAGCCAAATGGCACACCTCTTTGTTTTGTGGTATGTGTCATTTAATTCTAAAACAGCATTATAATCACAGAAGCAGACATGAAACAAAGATCAAGACGTGACGCCAAGCAGATTCTTTAAAACATTCATCTAAACACAATCTACTGCCTCAGATTTTCTTCCCAGCCTTTCAGGATGCAAACACTAAGTACTTAAGGTCTTTCAATGTTACAGTGCCATGGAAAGATCATCCCTATCTGTCATCTTTATTGACAAATAGGGTTTGGGGAGGGGGCTTCCAGTCCAGGAAATAAGTCAAAAAGACAGAGGTATCCACAGTGTGAGGATTCAGTGCCCATGAAAAGGGTATGAGAGGCCCTGCTAGCCATGCAGGCAAATTAACTCTTCTGAGGCATCCACCTGGGCAGTAGCACAGGGAATCAGTGGAGAGCAGCTTAGCCTGGAGGATAGGGGCTCTTTGGGCACATAATACTAAAAGCAGTAGGCATTTAAGCCCACAAAGTCAACTTTATCTGTATAAAAATTCAGCCTGTCACAGTGTCTCTTAAAATCACAATTAGGGAAGCTCAAGGCTGCATCCAGTGACTTGTAGGAAGTCTGCCTCCTCCCTGGGTTTCTGCAGATCCTCCAGAAATCTATTATCATGAACAACTCCGGCTCTCAGCTCTTACCTGTACTCAGTGAGTTTAGTTTAAGGATCATCTTTCCTTCTTAGGTCTTAGCTAATCTCCATACTACACCAATCTGCATAAATTACATACTACAAAATAGAATGCTCTCCCACAGTAGCATGGCATCCGTGTCTGAGTGTCTTGGAATGCTGAAAAAGAACACATTATAGCATCCCACACACCTCACATTTAATATTAGATATCTCCATTCACAACAGTTCTTGGCCATCTGCCATGTCTCCTTGGCCTTTCTCATCTTCTTCCTATGCCAACACAATCAAAAGCAATATATATCTATAGTCACACACACATGTTTTATACACACACACAAGTTTTGTGCACAACAGGTCCCCTGGAGGAATGAAAGCCTCAAATTCCAATATTACCATTTCAGGAGCCCTGATGAAGTGCTTCGACAAAAATTATCTCCTCCTCCATTTCCAAAATGAATGTTGTAGGGTGAAATGGAAGGCTCTATTTATAAAACATGTAAGGAGAAAAGATAATAACTCACTCTCCTGTGACCTCAGCCCTCAGGTGATGAAGAGAGGAGGATTGTGAGTTCAAAGCCAGCCTAAGAAACCGAGGGAGACCCTCTCTCAAAATAATTTTTTTTTAATTTTAAAGAAAAGTAATAAGTGAAGGTAAAAGGAAGACATGATGAAGTTAAGGAACTAAACAGAAGATATCAAAAGGCAGCTCAAGAAGACAAAATCAACATTTTAATGACATGTGTAAAGTGCTGAAGACAGAAAACCAAATGGGAAGAACATGCTCTATTTTTCTCAAGCTTAAGGAATTGAAGAAAAAATTCAAGCCTCAAGTGGCAATAGTGAAAGATTATACAGGGAAAATATTAAATGATGCAGGAAACATCCAAAGAAGGTGGAAGGAATACACAGTCATTATACAAAAAGGAATTGATGGAGGACCAACCATTTCAAGAGGTTGCATATGATGAGGAACCAATGATATTGAAGGATGAAGTAGAAGCTGCCTTGAAGGGATTGGTGAAACACAGGACCCCAGGAATTGATGGAATAAGAATAGAGATGTTTCAACACACAGATGCAGCACTGGAGGTGCTAACATGTTTATGCCAACAGATTTGGAAAATAGCTACCTGGCCAACTGACTGGAAGAGAACCACATCTGTGCATATTCCCAAGAAAGCAGATCCAACTGAATGTGGAAACTATTGAAAGATATCATTAATATCACATGCAAGTAAAATTTTACTAAAGGTCATTCAAAAGCAACTGCAAGAGTATATAGACAGGGAACTACCATAAAATCAAGCCAGATTCAGAAGAGGGAAGGAAACCAGGGACATTGCTGATGTCAGCTGGTTATTAGCTGAAAGAAGAGAATATCAGAAAGATGTCTATCTATGTTTTATTGACTATGCAAAGGCATTTGACTGTGTGGATCATGACAAATTATGGATAACACTTCAAAAAATGGGAATACCAGAACACCTAATTGTAATCATGAGGAATCTGTACGAGAACCAGGAGGCAGCTGTTCAAATAGAACAGGAAAACACTGCTTGGTTTAAAGTCAAGAAAGGTGTACAACAGGGCTCTATACTTTTCACCATATCACTTCAATTTCTATGCTGAGCAAATAATCCAAGAAGCTAGACTTTATGAAGAAGAACACAGCATCAGGATTGGAGGAAGACTCTTTAACCTGCATTATGCAGATGACACAACTTTGCTTGCTGAAAGTGAAGAAGATTTGAAACATTTACTGAAGATCAAAGAACAAAGCCTTCAGTATGGATTGTGACTGAACATCAAAAAAACCAAACCCTTACAACTGGGTCAGTATGCAACTTCACAATAAGTAGAGAAAAGATTGAAGTTGTCCACAATTTTTCTTTACTTGGTTCTACAATCAACACCCCTGGAAGCAGCAGTCAAAAAATTAAAAGACACATTGCTTTGGGAAAAGCTATGGCAAAAGATCTCTTTAGCATATTGAAAAGTAAAGATGTCATATGAAGACAAAGGGTCACCTGACTCATGCCATGGTATTTTCAGTTGCATCATATGGTTGTGAAAGCTGGACATTCAACAAAGGAGACAGGAGAATTGATGCTTTTGAATCATGGTGCTGGAGACAATTATTGGATGTACCATAGACTGCCAAAAGAACCACCAGATCTGTCCTAGAAGAAGTGCAACCAGTGTGCTCCTAGGAAGCAAGGATGGCTAGACTGTGTCTTACTTATTTTGGACATGTAGTCAGGAGGGACCAATCCCTGGAAAAGGACATCATGTTTGGGAGAGTGGCAGGTCAACACAAAAAAGGAAAACTCTCCACCATAAGGATTTTCTCAGTGCCTGCAATAATGGGCTGAAACATAAATAAGATCATGTGCCTGGCACAGAATCAGGGAGTGTTTTGTTCTGCTGTACATAGGGTCACTATACATCAGACCCAACTCAACAATACCTAACAACAACAACAATTATCAACTACTATGGTTCAGATCCATTTCAGGGCTATTACCAAGCTGTAAAATCCCTGTATCCAGAAGGTATGTTGGGTTCTGCCTTGTTTTCCAGTCCTGTGGATGGACACTGTCTAGAACCAGATCTGCAGCATCCAGATTATCCACTCACATGCCATTGTCTCTCCATTCAATCCAGAAAGTGCTGCTGGATGACCTTCACAAATATTTGCTTTACAATCTCATTCATTGCTTTGAGGATCCAAAATCTCCCTATTTCCAAATAGATGTTTTATTAATAGATGTGTATATTAATTGTTCAAAATAATGAGCATCATTGTGACATTTTCATACATTCATATAATATATGCTGATCATAGTCACCTCTCTCCTGTGAGCTAACCATCTGCTCTTTAATCAATCCTCTCTCTTTCACCCCACTATACAAATCTACCTCTGACCAAGTGGTGAGTCTATTTCCAAACTCCAATCCGCATGATTTATTTAACCTCAAAGCATGTTTGCTTTCACTTGCATGCAATTTCCAGTGCTTGAAATAGTCCTTCTCCTTTCTTCATCCATGAATCCTCATTGGCACTTCAAAAATGAGGTCACACATCCTCTTCTGCAGGATGGTCTCCCTGATAGTTGTCACCTGAATCAATGCCACCTGACTGGAACCTCTGCCCTCCATCTCTTTTTTAACTAAACTCCATTGCTCATCCATGAGCTAAATGTAGCCAAAAAGCTAACATTGATTGAGCATTTACTGTGTACTAAGCATGGCAACCCACTCCCAAAAAACAATCAGCCATTGAAAACCCTATGAATAGCAGAGAAGCACTGACAATAGTGTTTCACTTGTTGTAGGTAGGGTTTCTATGAATCAGACACTGACTCGATGGCACCTCACAACAAAAGCACTTTGAATGAGCACACACACACCTTTTAACATGTATACCATCATCTCCTTTTGTTGTTGTTGTTGTTAGGTGCCGTCAAGTCAGTATCCGACTCATAGCGACCCTGTGTACAACAGGGGAAACACTATTATCAGTGCTTTTCTGCTGTTCACAGGGTTTTCAATGGTGGATTGATTTTTGGGAGTGGGTTGCTGGGTCCATCTCCTTTTAGCAGATGATAAAGTTGATGCTTAAGAAGGTTAGAAACTTGTCCAGACCCACATAGCCAGAACATGACAGAACCACCAGAGTCCAACACTTACACCTTACACACCTAACCATAAAACTTCCAGGGCAGTTATGTTTTTTAATACCAGAGTCATTTATGTTTGTCTAATTCATTAATACATCTAAACCATGAGCTACTGAAAAGTAATAGATGATCCACTGCACCATGTTTATTTATATTCCTTGTCACTTTTTCATTGGCTAGTTGGTCTAAAAGTGGGGCAAGGGAGCCAACTGAAGTGGAATAATGTAACGGTATTTATTCTTCTCATAAGTGAAACTTGTTTATCTCCACACCCCATCAGTCAGTACCTATCTTCTAGTTAATTAGTTTCAAGATTCATCATTTATTACTTACAATAGATTTATACCTAAAATGACTACAAGTGGGGTGACTGGACTCCTGAAGCCTTCACTGGGCAGAATTGTAAGAAATTCTGCAATATCAAATTCTTTCCAAGAACATCATCTGTTTTTTTTCTTTATTCTAGAGAAATAAAAGAAATAAAAATGTAGAATTTCTATAAAATTAACTTTCTTTAGGAAAAACTAAAGAAAAACATACATTTCTAAACTAGAACAAGTAAAAATCAACATTTATTTGCTAAAATCCCAGGATGAAATGATTCACCTTTTTTCCTCAGAGGAAAAAATAAAAGAGCATATCAACATCACAAAGTGCTTGACGATACACCTGAGCAAGCAGAGGCAGAATTTATTATACAGCCAAAGGTCCTGTTTCTTGTGGGACATTTAGATGCTGAAAGTCTTCCAAGAAGAAAGTTAATCAAAAAATAAAATATTTCTTTCCAAAATTGGAATAGGATAAAAATTGTTGAAAGGTTGGAATAAGCAAGTAATACTAGATTTATTTTATAACCTCTCACCCCCTAAATCCCACTTCTACTAAAGCAAATCTTAAAACGCTGTGTAGAAAGTGGAAATTTGATAGCTGTTGAGTTTTACTGTACCTGTTCTTGTTGGTACATAACGACATTGGAATTCAGTTTTCGATTACCACCTAGCAGAGCTAGGTTTGGGGACTTACATTGGTGTTGTGTAGTCCCCCCACTTTACAATAGTTTTCATAGTATTGTCTTTTTTAAAGAATACAAAGAAGTATTTTAAAAATTCCACTTGCAGGAAAAAATGATGAATATATTCTAGAGTATCCTGCAAATAATTTTCAAAATGTGTTACTTCATGTTATCTATTTTTGAACTCTGTTTATAAGAAAAACCTTGGGAAGTGGTCTATTTAGAGATGCATTTTAATTTTTAAAAACTGGATATAATAAAATAACATGAAATACTTTCATAGAAATCTGACATTTACTTTAGATTAATTCAGAGATTCTGGCTTATTCACTTAAAATTGTAAAAAACATTTTTACTATTAGTCCCTTTTGACACACATAATTAGTTAAAGACTTTATGCCAATTTCACATGCCTGGAGGTTTTTTGCATACCTCATTATGAAATCAGAGTTTAAAGATAAAAACCAATCCTTGATAATGTTGATAAAAATCACTTAACTGGATAGAATAGTCAATGCGGCTTTATGACTGCATTAAACCCCTATCAGAAGAAAGAGTGTTATTAATTCTCAAAAATGCTCATACCTTAGAAGATATTTAACATTATGGAATGTGATAAAGACTACCCAATTCATTTTGTGGTGACTCAAACAGGAGGCAAACAGCAGGTGGGAAAGAAAAAGAGCATATTGAACCAGATAGATATTTAGTCACATAGAAAGAGGAATGGAAGAGAGAAGGAGGAGGAGAATGCAGAGAGGGAGAAGGATGAGGAGGAAGAAGGAGGACAAGCAAAACAAATGCTTCTTTAGTACATCTAATTTGCCAGACAATATTCTAAGTATCTTGATATGAATTGTTGCATTTAAGCTTCCTGGGCACCATGAAGTCTATACTAACATTATACTATTGAATAGATGAAGAAACAACATAGTAACCACTTCATGTTTAATTTTCCTATTTTGACTAATTCTTTTGAGCAAGCAGATTGATTGAAGAGAAGTAGAAGAAAGAAAAGAGATGGCCAGGTAGATAAAATATCAAATACTTCCTTTCTGGAAGGGAAAATATATACACATTCACTATGTGAGTTATCTACTTGGATTTTATACTAGTTTTCTATCCAGATACCCTTAAACAGAAATCACTGGGAAAGACTTTCCTTTCTAAGAGAATTGTTATTGTTGTTACGTGCCGTCAAGTTGAGTCTGAGTCATAGTGACACTAAGTGCAGTAGAACGAAACACTCCCGGATTCTGTGCCAGGCACAGGATCTTATTTATGTTTAAGCACATTGTTGCAGACACTGAGACAATCCATCTGGTGGAAGGTTTTCCTTTTTTTCATTGACCTGTCACTCTCCCAAACATGATGTCTTTCTCCAAGGACTGGTTCCTCCTGACTACATGTCCAAAATAAGTAAGACACAGTCTAGCCATCCTTGCTTCCCAGGAGCACTCTAGTTGCACTTCTTCTAGGACAGATCTGGTGGTTCTTTTGGCAGTCTATGGTACATCCAATAATTGTCTCCAGCACCATGATTCAAAAGCATCAATTCTTCTCCTGTCTCCCTTGTTGAATGCCCAGCTTTCACAACCATATGATGCAACTGAAAATACCATGGCATGAGTCAGGTGAACCTTCGTCTTCAATGTAACATCTTTATTTCTCAAAATGCCAAAGAGATCTTTTGCCACAGCTTTTCCCAAAGCAATGTGTTTTTTGATTTTTTGACTGCTGCTTCCATGGGCATTGACTGTAGAACCAAGTAAAGCAAAATCGTGGACAACCTCAATCTTTTCTCCATTTATTGTGAAGTTGCATACTACCCAGATGTAAGGATTTTTGTTTTGTTGATGTTTAGTCACAATCCATATTGAAGGCTATGTTCTTTGATCTTCATCAGTAAATGTTTTAAATTCTCTTCACTCTTGCAGTGGGCATGGTGGCGCATGCCTGTAATCTCAGAGGCTGTGGAGTGGAGGCCAGAGGATCACAAGTTCGAGACCAGAGGCAGTCTGCGTAACTTAGTGAGACCCTGTCTCAAAAAGTAAAAAAAAAAAAAAAAAAATAAGAGGTCTAGGGGCACAGCTCAGTGGTCCAGCACATGCAAAGCATGAAGGCACAAGGCCCTGGGTTCAACCCCCAGTAGTGAAAAAAAAAAATTCTCTTCACTCTCAGCAAGCAGATTTGTGCCATCTGCACAATGTGGGTTATTAATGAGTCCTCCTCCAATACTGATGCCATGTTCTTCCTTATAGAGTCCAGCTTCTCGGGTTATTTGCTCAGCATATAAATTGAGGAGATATGGTGAAAGTATACAGCCCTGACACACACCTTTCTTGATTTTAAACCAAGCAGTGTTTCCTTATTCTATTTGAACAACATCCTCCTGGTTCATATACAGATTCCTCACAAGTACAATTAGGTGCTGTAGTATTACCATTTTTTGAAGTGTTATCCATAATTTGTTATGACTGACACAGTCAAATGCCTTTGTATAGTCAATAAAACATAGATAGATGTCTTTCTGATATTCTCTGCTTTCAGTTAATATCCATCTGACATCAGCAATGATTCCCTGCCCTCTTCTGAATCTGGATTGATTTTCCAGCAGTTCCCTGTCTATATATTCTTGCAGCTGCTTTGGAATGATCTTTAGTAAAATTTTGCTTGTGTGTGATATTAATAATGTTTATAGTTCCACATTCAGTTGGATCTTTTTGGAGAATAGGAACAGTTGGCCAGGTAGCTGTTTTCCAAATCTGTTGGCATAAACATGTTAGTACCTCCAGTGCTGCATTTGTTTGTTGAAACATCTCTATTGGGATTCCATCAGTTCCTGGAGCCTTGTGTTTCACCAGTTCTTTCAAAACAGCTTCCACCTCATCCTTCAATACCATTGGTTTCTCTTCATATGCAACCTCTTAAAAAGGTTGGTCATCTACCAATTCTTTTTTTGTATAGTGATTCTGCATGCCTTCCATCTTCTTTGGATGTATCCTGCATCATTTAATATTTTCCCTATATAATCTTTCACTATTGCCACTTGAGTCTTGAATTTTTTCTTCAATTCCTTAAGCTTGAGAAAAACAGAGCATGTTCTTCCCTTTTGGTTTTCTGTCTCCAGCTCTTTGCACATGTCATTATAATATTTGTGTGTCTTCTCGAGCTGCCTTTTGAAATCTTCTGTTTAGTTCCTTAACGTCATCATGTCTTCCTTTTGCTTTAGCTGCTCGACATTCTAGGGCAAGTTCCAGAGTCTCTTTTGACATGTAATTTGGTCTTTTCTTTTTTTCATGTCTTTTAAATAACCTTTTGCTTTCTTCATAAATGATATCTTTGATGTCATGCCACAACTCATCTGGTCTTCTATCATTTGTGTCTAATGCATTAAACCTGTTCTTGAGGTGGTCTCTGAACTCAGGTGGGATATACTCAAAGTCGTACCTTCGCTCTCGCACACTTGTTCTAATTTCCTTCAGCTTCAGTTTGAACTTGCATATGAGAAGTTGATTGGCTGATCCACAATCAGCACCTGGTCTTGTTTGACATTTGATATGGAGCTTTTCCATCATTTCTCTCCACAAATGTTATCAATTTAGTTCCTATATGTTCCATCTGGTGAAGTCCATGTATATAGTCACCATTTATGTTAGTGAAAAAGTGTACTTGCTATGAAAAAGTCATTGGTCTGACAAAAGTCTATCATGCAATCTCCAGCAACATTTCTGTCACCAAGACCATATTTTCCAACTATTCTACCAAGCAGGACAGCAGTCTGCCAAATACAGCCTCCTGTGCTAAGTAGAAAAAAAAATGTCCCCTCGTGAGGGATGCAACACAAAAAAGTCAACTCTTGTTTGCAGATGAGTTAGAAAAACACCCAGTGGAGGAGGACCAGAAAGAAAGGCTGCCCCTCAGAGAGCTAATGTCTCCTGGAGCCAGGGTCCACAGCCTGGCAGCAGGAGTTTAGCCTCCACTGACCAGTTGCTCTTGCACAGGGCACAGCCTCTATGAGCCATCACACACTGTCCCCTGGACCGGGTGGGCATGTCAGCTTTGTTAAAAAGCTTCACATTCTCACTCTAATGACCTTGGAAGACTGGTTTCCTGTCTTTCTCAGCACTCCACGAGCCTGAGGCCTTCAAACACCTTTCAGGACTCAGTGCATCCTGTGCTTTTTCCTGGAACACATTCACTAACCTTCTAGGCCCTAGGCTACCTAGAAAATCATTGCTTATCCCACTTGAAATGTCATTCTAGGAAACTTCCCTAAAAGGAAAGTTAAAAAAGACAACCTAGACCAGGCAGGACACTTCTGTTGCCTGAAGGAAATAGCCCATAGCCAAGAATAGCCAAATTTAGCCTGAGAATTAGACTGAAAAAGGGAAATGTCTGAGGTTTAATCCTTGTTCTTCCCTCAAGTTACTGCAAGTTACATGGTGAGGAAGCCAGTGCTCATATGCTTCTGAGATTTATTCACTCTACAAAATTATTTGCAATCTCTACTCCAAGAATAGCCTGCAGCTGTTCCACTATGGTGTCTGTTCCAGTCAGATCTCAGAAGTTAAGCAGGGTCAGGCCTGGTTAGTACTTGGACGGGAGACTTCCTGGGAACACCAGGTGCTGTAGGCTTGGGAGAAGAATCTGGCAACCCACTCCCAAGAAACAATCAGCCATTGAAAACCCTATCAATAGAAGAGAAGCACTAACAATACTGTTTCACCCATTGTACGTAGGGTCACTATGAGTCAGACACTGACTTGACAGTACCTAACGATAACAACAACTCCAGAAATAGTATCTTTATTGGGAAAATTCAAAATCAGAAACACTCTGAAATTTTAAACTTTTATAGCACCATTTAGCAAAGTTCTATAGTAGATGCTCTTTAAATGTCAGTCCCTCCTTTTCCCTTAGACAATGTGACAGATCTGCTTGCATTTCCCCAACTCCACTAATCTATACACTTCCAGCACAAAACCATATCTTATGTATATAGATTCTCTTTGTATCTTTCTTCTCATTCCACCTCATTACAATAACTTACAAATTAATATTTGCAGAATAAATACTTGATAAAGACACACAAAGATTGCATATAGTACCTGCCATTAAGGATGTTAAAAATTTATCCAAGAGATGCCAAAATTTCCCATAAAAGCTACAGTATCCAGCAAAGCATAACTGAGATACTATGAAAGTTTTCCCTTTCTTCATTTCTGATACTCACTTATTCATGTAATAAACACTTAAAGAGCACTTTTTTAAAAAATAAAGAGTGTCTTTTATGCAGAAGGTACTCTAGTTGAAGCTATGGGAAGGGTGGACAAAAGGACAGTGTCTGCCTTCAAGACTAAATGAAGACAAGAGACATGTACCTAAATAACTAGAAGTCAGCATAACCTGTGATGATCAGGTAGGAAGACTCACGACAAAATCTCAGGGCTCTTCAGCAAGAAGAGCAGCAGTATGAGAAGACAAACCTGTGCCTTCCTTGTCCTCACAGGAAAGACAAGAGAGGGTTATAAGAGAGAGTACTCAGTGATCATATTATAATGTTTTTCTAGACATATGCATCTTCTTTTCTTCTCCACATTCGTTTATTCACCACAGATTAGTGGTTTATTCTATAATTAGAAGAAACAATTAGCCCTTATTTACCTGTCATTCCCTCTGATCACATGCTACCAAATAACAACACAAATGAATGGACTTTCCCTGTACTCTTAAAGACTCCAAGAGTGTCAGAATGAAACACATTAAGTTGTACATTAAAAATTTCCAATAAAAAAGACAGACTCCAGGAGTTCACTGTTTCTTGTTTCTCTTCATGTCATTTAAAATAGTATGTTTTTTCAGATTTGGTTGACGCAGTATTTCCTATGGCTCTGCAATAGTTTCTTTGTGATAGAGATGCAGGAACAGAATTATTGAACCATAGAGTATGTATATACTTAATTTAACTAAATACTATCATGTCTTTCAATGTTTCTTCAATTTTCATCTCCCAGATTCCTGATGAATTAGAGCATTACCTGTAATGCTTGTAAGACTTTTGGTTCCTCTTCTCTAAAATGTCCACTTATACCCTTTAACCCTTTTTCTATTGGTCTTGGTCTCTGAGTTGTCTCTTCTAGTCCATTACCCTATCCTTAATACCATAGCTTCCTCATTGCTATGACTTTGTGTTATGTTTTAATATCTGCTAGAAACTGTGTCCTCTATGTTCTTTTTAAAGGTGAATGTCTATATTCATAGACCTTTATTCTTCCATGTACATTTTTCACTTCCTTATTTAATAAAATTTTATCATAAATAGAAAGGTACACCCTATCAAACTTTTTTTCTCCTTTATGAAAA
Organism: Pedetes capensis; assembly: GCA_007922755.1. Lineage (NCBI taxonomy): Eukaryota > Metazoa > Chordata > Mammalia > Rodentia > Pedetidae > Pedetes > Pedetes capensis. The sequence continues at coordinate 3,433 of VMDO01010238.1, read as the reverse complement.
CCATATGACTTTTCTCCACTGGCTGTTTTGAAATAAATTATACAGAACTATTTTTGAAGGATATAATCTGTTGCATTTCCTTGATAAATTCTTTTTGATTTTACTTATGCATGGGGGTATCAAAAAAGTACACATATTTTAAGAGATGTTATATACCTATTACTTTTTCAATTTAAATTGAATTACTGTAGCAATGTGTAGTATGGTGTTTACTCAAAGATAACAGTAATCGAATGCTAGTGCCACTACGAAACAGGCAGAACAGTCGTGAAGAAGCCTGTTTGTCATTAGAGGAATACAAAATTATTTTGAAGTTGCATTTGAAATTCAAGAACATTATGGAAGTACAGTGCCAATAGAGGCTTGATCATGCAACACAAACTCTAATACATCTAACAATGCATTTGCTGCAAATTTGAGATGCATGGTAGTGTGTGTGATGTGCACAAAGAAATATCCAGGAGGCCTTGCACAGCAACAAGTCCTACTTTTTCTGCTATGGTAACCACCTTGAGTATATTTTGTATTTGAAGAAGTCAAACATGACTTGTATTCATCTGTTCTTATTGATATATGTTGAGTTTATTATAATTTTCATGTAATTTTACCTTTCTTAAAATGTGTACACATTTCTGGCACTCTTTGTATTTATAATACATTATTGGATTTTTGGCTAATATTTTATTTAAGAAGAGCTATCCCATATTCAAGGATAGAAGATTTTATGTTGTTAAGATGTTTATTCTCCTTAAATTGATCTATAGATTCAACACAATCCCAGTAAAAATCCCAGAAGTAACATATATTTTTTAGAAATTGACAATCTGATTCTAAAGTTTATGTGGAAATATAAAAGAACTAAAATGGCCAAGCCAATCTTGATGAAATTGGAAGACTTTCACCTTCTTGAAGAAATTGGATGATAGAATACAATACCATGTACCAAGACTTACTATAAACAAATCAGTATGGTGGTGTAAGCATGTAGTCTCAACACTCAGGAGGCTGAGGCAGGAAGATTGCATATTTGAGTCCAGCATGAACTACATAGCAAGGCATGGTTTAAAAAAACATTAAACAAAATTATAACAGCAAAAAACATAGAAGCTGGTGTGGAGCTCACTAGTAGAACATGTGCTTAAGCATGTGAAGGGCCCTGAGTTCAATCCAAAGCAACACAATAGAAAAGAATTATTATAAAGCTATAGCAATTAAGAAAGTAAGGTATTAATGCAAGGATGAACAAATTGACCAATGAAATAGAACAAAGAATTCATAAATAGACCCACATATATATAGTCATTTGATTTATGAGGGAAAAAGTACTACTGAAATTTATTAAGAAAAGAATAGTCTTTCTACAATGGCACTGGGTCAGCTGAATACTTATTTGGAAAAGATACACCTTGATCTCTCCTTCACACATGTAAAAAACTTATTAGTAATTTTTAAAGGTACAACTTAATGGGTCTCATGACATTTGTATACATGCATTTTGTTATACATTACTCATGTGAATTTCCCCCTCACTCTCTCATGATCCTCCTTTCCATCCCCTCCCTCTAAAAAAAATTTAATGAAGATAGAATATAGAAGAGAAGTGATATCAGCAAAGTGGCAGAATAGAAATTTCCAATTCTCATCACAATGCAGTAACATCAATCAGAACAACCACTCATGCATGAAAATAGCTTCACAAGAGTTAAGAGATCTTAGTGAGAAATTATAGCCCTACATACAATACAGAAATAAGAAAACATGCATCAAAGATGATTAAGAAGGAAATTTTAACATTACTCACATCACCCCTCTCTGGCTCTACACTGGCACCCATAATCCAAGGCCCTAAGACCATCCCTTCAGATCCAAGCCTCAAGACTGTCCCAACAGACCCAGGACCCGGACTCACACTTGTGGAAGCAAGTATCAAGACAGTCACCTCAGACAACAGGCCTTTTTCAAGAGGCCATACTCCAGGCCAAGTCTAGCAGTTTCAGGCTCTAAGTGTGGTTCTTTGGACACAAGTAATAGGCAGGCCCTGTGGACCCAGACATTAGGCCCACCAGCCCAATCACCCAACATCATATTAACCTACTCAAAAGTTCTAGCAGCAAGCCCTCTGTGGACCCTTTCTGACAGAATCTCTGGACAGACTGACTAGAGAAGGGCTTTCCCTAAGCAGAGGTATCTACTTCTTCAAATGCACAGACACCAGTACAAGGCCATTAGAATCACAAAAATAAGAGAAACATTATGACATCAAAGGAGTAAAGCACCAGAAACTGGCACTAAATAAATGGAAATCTACCAACTGACTAATAAATGATTAAAAATAACTATCTTGAATAAAGGGCTGGGATTTAGCTCAGTTGGTAGAGCACTGCTCTGCAGTCTCTGAGGTCCTGAGTTTGATTCCCAGCACCACAAAAACGGGAAAAGGACATGGAACCCACTCCAGAGGCAATCCCGGAAAAATCAGCCATTGAAAACCCTATAAGGGTCGCTATGAGTCAGACACGACTCAACAGCACCTAACAACAACAACAACAACAACATCTTGAATAAATAAGTTCAATAAGCATGAGAAGAACACAAATATTCAACTAATCAAAATCAAGAAAACAATGTGCGGACAAAATGAGAAGTTCAGCAAAGAAACAGAAGCCATTAAAAAGAATGAAACAGGAGTTCTAGAGCTAAAGAATAGAATAACTGAACTAGAAAATCTCACAGAGAGATTCAACAGTAGAGTCAATAAATGTTGTTGTTGTTGTTAGGTGCCGTCAAGTTGAGTCCAACTCATAGCGACCCTATGTACAGCAGATCGAAACACTTGCCGATTCTGTGCCAAGCAAACAATCTTATTTATGTTTAAGCCCATTGTTGCAGACACAGTGTCAATCCATCTGGTGGAGGGTTTTCCTCTTTTTTGTTGACCTGCCACTCTTCCAAACATGATGTCCTTCTCCAGGGATTGTTCTCTCCTGACTACATGTCCGAAATAGGTAAGACGCAGTTTGACCATTTTTGCTTCCAAGGAGCACTCTGGTTGTACCTCTTCTAGGACAGATCTGTTGGTTCTTTTGGCAGTCCATGATATATTCAATAGACGTCTCCAGCACCACAATTCAAAAGCATCAATTCTTTTTCTGTCTCTCTTGTTCAATATCCAGCTTTCACAACCATATGATGCGACTGAAAATACCATGGCATGAGTCAGACGCACCTTCGTCTTTCAATGTGACATCTTTGCTTTTCAATACTCTAAAGAGATCTTTTGCCACAGCTTTTCCTAGAGCAATGCGTCTTTTGATTTCTTGACTGCTGCTTCCACGGGTGTTGATTATAGAGCCAAGCAAAGCAAAATCTTGGACAACCTCAATCTTTTCTCCATTTATTGTGAAGTTGCGTGCTGACCCAGTCGTAAGGATTT
>VMDO01010237.1:0-72716 GCA_007922755.1 Pedetes capensis | reverse complement strand
GGAAATCAATATGGAGGTACCTCAAAAAACTAAAAATAGATCTACCATATGACCCAGCTATAACACTATTGGGAATTTACCCAAAGGGAGATGAGTCATCATACCACAGAGACACCTGCATCTCCATGTTCAATGCGGCGCTTTTCACAATAGCAAAGATATGGAATCAACCAAAGTGCCCTTCAACAGAAGAATGGATTAAAAAACTATGGTATATATACACAATGGAATACTACTCAGCAATCAAGAAAAATGAAATAGGGTCATTTGCAGCAAAATGGATGGAATTAGAGAAAATTATTTTAAGTGAACAAACACAAGCTCAGAAAGAGAAACAACACACGTTCTCACTCATATGAGACAGCTGACTCAAAATTACAAGAAGGAAAAGTTCTACTCAAAGGTCAGATCACATTAAAAGGGGGGGAGGGAAGATAAGAATGAGGTCAATATAAATGGACTAGAAATCACATGTAATTGTTCTAACAAGATAGAAACAAAGACCACTATAGGAAAAGTTTCTATCTTAAACAGAAATGGAACCCAAGGACATATAGAAAAAATACTATATAGTAAAAGATAGAGAAGACTTGGATGGGAAACTTAGATGGGAAGGTGGGGAGGGGGGAAACATAGAGGAGGGTAAGGGGTAACCTATATGAATAATGCTTATCAAATTGCATATATGAAAATTGTCACAATGAAAAGCATGTCAAAATGAATCACATTATGATATACATTAAAAATTTCTAATAAAAATATATAAGTGGGTAAATGTTGTTGTTGTTGTTAGGTGCCAACAAATCAGGTCCAACTCATAGTGACCCTATGTAAAACAAAATAAAACACTCCAGGACACTGTGCCATGCCTAGCAGTATGTCAGTGCTTCTCTGCTCTTCATAGGGTTTCAATGGCTGGTTGTGTTTTGGGAGTGAGCAACCAGGTCCTTCTCTAATTTATGCAGTGCTAGGGATTGAATGCAGGGCCTCAGAGCATGCAGACCAGCACTCCACCTACTGAGCTAAACCTCACCCCAGATGGGTAAATTAAATGTGGTATATACAATGCAGTATTTTTAGGTCATTAAAGGGAATGAAGTACTGATACTTTAAAATATGTAAGCACCACAACAACATTCTGCTAAGTGAAAAAGGCTAGTCACAAAAGACTAAAGATTATATTATCCCATTTATATGAAATTCCACAATAGGCAAATCTACAGAGACACCAAGTGCATCTGTTGTTGCCAGGGACTGAAAGAAGGAGGGAAATAGGGGCAATTGTTAATGGATACTAGGTTTCCCTTGGGGGTAACAAAAATGTTCTAGAAGTTGATTGTGGTAATGTTTGCACAACAATGAATCTGGCATTTTTAAGTGAGTGAATTGTATGGCACTGAGATTATTTCTCAATAATTTTTTTCCAGTACTGGGGAATTGAACCCAGGACCCTGCACATACTTTGCAAACAATCACTAAGCTACACCCAAACCCCACTTTAAAAAATATTTTTTTATGTTGAGACAGGGTCTTACTAAGTTATGCAGGCACCTATGGCCTTGAACTTATGATCCCTGCCTCAGCCTCCTGAGCTGCTGGAATTATAGGTATGCACCACTGCACCAGGCTTTTTATTTTTAAAAAAGTAATTATATATTCTTAGCAGGAGCTGTTGGTTTTTATACCCCAGCTGGACCTATGTTATTGGCAGACTTGACTGTTTTCAATCATCTTCCAATTACAACTATTGCAAAAGAATCACTACCAGGAAATGATAAAAAAGCATACAACAAAACAAACAAATAACAGTTCAGAACAAAGTATAGATTTCTGCATGGCTTGGTGAGCCCTGGCAAGAAACAATTTACCATTACTTATTTGGTTTGCTGATAGATAAATCATGGTTACCTCTAAGGGAGAAAGATAAAGAGAAGTACATTATATAAGCACATTTATACTGTGCTTATATAATTTGGACCCAATGATCTAAAAAGTGTCTTCCTGCTCAAAAATACTATGAGTTTATGATGTCATTTGATGAGAACCCCAAGGAGAAAGCAGGTTTATATTTTTATATGATTATTATCATTTAACAGGTGATAAATCAGCTCAAATATTTGAGCATTACATTTAATCCAGGAATATAAGAAAATCCTATATATACATATATATATATATATATACACATGTTGTTATTGTTGTTGTTGTTGTTGTTGTTAGGTGCCGTCGAGTTGGTATCCGACTCATAGCAACCCTCGGTACATAGGGTTTTCAATGGCAGATTGATTTTGGGGAGGGGGTTGCCAGGTCCTTCTCCCAAGCCTACAGCTTCTGGTGTTCCCAGGTGGTCTCCCATCCAGGTTCTAACCAGGCCCAACCCTGCTTAGCTTCCGAGATCTGATAGGATCGGATGCCACAGGGCTATGGCTGCAGGCATATACACCTATATACATATATAATTTCTTTATATATAGTACATAAAGATCATGTTTGTGTGTATATGTATGTCTTACTGTTTGTGTTTATACAGAAGGTCCCTGACTTCTGATGGCTCAACTTAAGATTTTTCAACTTTACCATGGTGTGAAAGTGGTATGATTTCAGTAGAAACCATATTTCAGATTTTGAATACTGATCTTTTCCCAGGCTAGCAACATGGTGCCACACTCTCTCCATGCTGGGCAACAGCAGACTCTGTAGCTGTGGTCAGGCACACAGTCACAAGGAGCAACTATGGGACCTCTACAGTGTTCTATGTTGCTAAGCTGTGATGTTCAGCAAGGTAGGTGTATTAAAACCACTTTTGATTTACAATGCTTTCAACTTGTGGTTGTCCTTGATAGGTGTCCTTGAGTTGTATCAGACTCATAGCGACTCTCACAGGGTTTTGTTTTCAATGGCCAATTGTTTTTGGATTGCCTTGGGCATGGATTACCATGTCCTTCTCCCATTTTTGAGGTCCTGAGAATTGAACCCAGGACCTCAGAGACTGCAGAGCAGCGTTCTACCAACTGAGCTACATAGCAGCCTGCTTTCAACTTAGGATGGGTTTAGTAACGTCTTAATCCCATAGTAAGTCAAAGATCACCTGTGAATATATATTCTGGATGGAAATACTTGCTTCGCTAATTATCTAGAATGTTTTCTGAAGAACTGAATTCCCAGAGCAGAAAATCACTCACAGGCAAGCTATTGCCAACTAATATTAGAAGCCAAACATGAGGTCACAGTTTTTCCTTTAACCATCTCTTCACTTCCAGCCCATGGTTTACATTCATTGAGATTTCCCAGGCCATAGCTCAATCAGCTTATGACTCCTTCATTTTTTCCCTGGTAATTCCATCATGTCACAAAATAAGGTAGTCTTAATTCATCTTCTACTCTCTCCCTTTGTCTCTTGCTTTCCTCTGTTAATATAAACTCATAGCACCTTAGGCCTGACCCACTTTATAGATTCTCAAATGCCTCTCTCCTAAAGAATATAAAGCCATTGTAGAACATCTGGCTTTATAAAACTCTAGTATACAGTAGAAAAAATATATGCCTTTAAAGTTTAACGATTTTTCCCCTCTACAAAAGATACTCAGACAAAAAAGCTGCTTTTAAAATACTTGCCCAGTCGCTTCATTAATATTTACAGTTTCTCTTATGCTGGTGGCAACTTCCTAGATATCGGAGCATGCTTCCCCTGTAAGGGGCAAGTTTCCCTGCCTTTTCTTCACAAACCTTTCAAAAGGAGTAGATCAATATTCACTTGGTGGGTTTTTGTTCCTTGAAGAGACCTAATTGGCTTTGATTTTTTCTTCCTAAATATTTTGTTTCACTGGCGCCTTCTTTGAAGTCCCTCTGCTAAGGTACAGCTCCATTTTCTCATCAACATTCTTCCATGCTGCAGGTGACTACAGTTGATTTGTGTGCATGGAGCACCGACTGGCCAGGCGGTGAAAGGAGCTCTTCCCAAGTCCCCATTGGCCAAGCCCACATGGCGCCTTTCTGCAAAGAAGATGATGGTCCCCTTCCCCAGGGCAGTGCAGCGCTGCCTGCACCCAGCCTAGTGCTCAGAGGAAAAGCAAAGACTCAACCCCTTCCACCAGCTCTGCCAGGCATCCCTGTACAGAGCACATTCACAAGCTTCCATGGTCACAGGTGCAGATGACCATCCAGTCTTCCCAAAACAGCAAATTATTTCTACCATTGAATGTGTTGCCATAATAAGACCTGTTGACTCAGTAGCATGGCATTTTACAAAGTTAAAATTCCTGAAGCCCAAAGGACAACTGTGAATGAATATTTAGATGTCTCTAACTTCTATAAACTTTGAATTCAGCCTTCTTTAAATAGAAATCTAACATTCATAACATAGAAGGCTCGGAAAGGATTTTTACCTTAATTCTATTTTCAACATTCAAATCCTCAGAGAAAGATTTTTTTAACTTTTTTTTTTTTTTTGTGGAACAACATTTGTTGAGCAACTACTATGGGAAAGACATTGTTCTAAAAACTCCTAGGCACATAGTCTCATTTAAATTTCTCAAAAGCCCTAAGAACTAGACATTATTATCCACAGTATAAAGGTAATCAAACTGAGACACAGAGAGACTTGCCTGCTCAAGGCCACAAATCCAAAGGGGCTCATCAGAATTCAGGTTCTATGTCTCTTAAAGAATTTCTTACCACTGTACTACTTCAATTTTCATTTCCATGATTACCCAGGCAATACAGGGAGAAGAGAGAAATCCCAGGGGAAGAAAGCATTGGCATTAACTGTCTGGAGCAGAGAAGCAAGGTTGCTAATGGAAATCTTGGCTAAGATCTCCTGGAATGGTGGCTACTGGCTTGGACATTTACCAAGTGAGGCTCTGAATTCAGCTGTCAAGGGAGCACATTCTAGCTCAGTTTAAATAACAAGAGATTCCCTGGGACCACTGCAATTGCTCAGGTGCCTGCAGGGGCAAGGGCTACAATGTGCTCTTATCCAGGGTAATAACCAGCTCAGATGAAGGTGCAAGATCTTGGAGATCTGCCCAAAGACTGCTTTCTGTGACTGTGATATCTATTTTTGCTTTATAAAAGACACCCAAGCCTTTTACACATGGATTTTTTTCATACATAAAGTTCTGATGTCAATTTGTGCCCTGATTATAAGAATATTTCAAATAACAACAAATGGTGGATCTGAACATTTTTCTGGACTACATTACAAACCATGATAAATCTTTCCCTTGTCAGACCAGCCATGTTTCCGACTTTGATGGCAGTCTACTAACAGACCAGGAAAGTCATTCACAGCTATGGTGCAGCATCTGGCATTATACAGTACTCGGAGAAGAACTAAATAAAAAATTTAGGGTAAACAGGAATACAGCCAAACTACTCAATAGTTGGCAGAAGAAATGTACATGATGTAATGACTATTCCTTTACGAAAGTTTAGCACCCTTTAACTTTCACCCACAATTTTGGGAAAGAATTCTATTTAAAGTTACTTGGCTGTTGACCGCTACCCTGTCGTAACAACAATGTTATTGGACTTTTAAAACCATGTCTCTAGCATTTAAAATATGACTTAATGTTGGGGCATGATTTTAAAGATATCAATAGGCCATGGAGTTTTCTGTGTGGGGGGAGTAAATTTAGAGAGAAGACAATAATTACTGAGAGGCACAGGGTCCTGACCCTGTTTGTCTTGCAAATCTATTATCAAGTCCTGTAGCACATCCACTGTCTGTTTGCCTCATCTCTCCTCTAACACCTGCCCAGCTCTCATTTTCTGCCTTGGCAGCTGCCTGTTTCTTCTAACTGGATTTTCTCTGCCTGCTTCCACTATCCAGCTCCTCCTGTGGGCTAATCTCTTCACACACTAAATTCAGGGGCATAGCTCTGTGCTTAAACCTTGGATGGGTCTCACCCTCTGCCGTCTACACTCTGACAGCCCTTCTCTAGACATGTTTACTTCCCGGCATGAAACTACCATGGTAACTCATCTATCCATGCTCAGTCCCTCACATTCCTGCTCTCCCTTCCATCCCCACTCCACCGCACAGTGCCTGACATACAGAGATGTTCCAAATACAGCAAGCAAACCCTCTTCTTTATGCCTTGTAGAGGTATCAGGACACTCTGTTCTTGCCACTGACCTGCCATTTAATCACAGACATTCACTTACCTGGCTCCCCAGGCAAAGAGAAATCCCTGTCTGGCCATCATGTGGCTTGTTTACATTTATTTCAGTGCCTGGCACAAAGTCTGTTACTTCTCAAACCCCTAAAAAAAAAAAAGGTTCTCTGAATGAATACGGACTTTGGAAGAGGGGTGGGGGAAATCTTGTTGATATAAAAGCAAACCTTGGATTTCTAGGGCTTCTACATTCTGGAAGTACTTGTAGCAACCAAGAATTTCAGCAGGGGTATTTAACAATCAATCTTTCCTCAGCGTAAAAGAACCTATCGTGTTAAAACATTTTTGCTCCAAAGTTATCCTTCTGCGAGATAGGGCCACAAATATCAAGGAGAGAGGAGATGTTACCCTGATTATGCTTAATGGCTGGTCACACCCTACAAGGGCTTTCTTGTCTTCTTCTTCTTTCTTTCCTTTTTTATTTTTATTTTTATTTATTTATTTTTTACAAATAAATGCCTCTTTGAGGGCACTTCCCAGATTCCGGCCCTTCCCCTTCCAGTCCAAGTCCCTCTGCAGAAAAGTTACAGAGCTGCATCCACCCTGTGATGCACTCACCCTTCCCACTTTTATTCCCTGCTGAGGATATTTATCTATTTTCTGACTTGGCAAAGATTTCTACCCTGAGTAATTCACTTTGAAAGCAACAACTGTGAAAATGAACTCTGTTCATAGCGTTGATAGTGACGAGCTAAAGGAATAACGGAGGGCTGCGCCCTCTGAGTAGAACCAGCAGAGACAGAACAAGGATGACCTTACCCGGGCTCTAGCCCAACAGCATTTCGGCAGGTGTTTCCCGTGGCTACCCCAAACCACTTTGGATTTGTTTTTCACATGGAGGCAGGGTCTGTAGTATTAACCATTAGGAGGCAGGTAGAGAAAGCATCCAGAGAAGTACTATTTAGGAGAAAAAATCCATTTTAGGGAAAGAGAGAACAGAATCATAAGATTATTAAAATCATTGTTTCTCCCCATTTTCTGCCCATCAGTAGACATTTTGAGGCTCCTTCTAGCAAAAAAAAGAGATAAAAACAGGAAATAAAGAGACATGAAAGTCACATTTATTAACTAGCAGATCCCTTAAAAATATCTGATGAGAGTTGAGGTAAAAGCAGATAATGTAAGATTTGGGGAGTTATCTGGAGATTCATTAATTATGGACAAGAAAAAATTAAGGGACCACTTATGGATACTGTGACCCTAACAACCATCTGGATATCATCCATTAACAAACACACACACTACATACTAGGTACTAGGCACAGGTGTAAACCTTTCACAAGCATTAATTCACTTCATCTTCTAGTGTCTCTGGGAGCTAAGTGTTATTATCATCCACATTTTACAGATGAGGAAACTGAGGAACAGGTAAGTCAGATAACTCATCTAAGGTCACACAGCAGTAAGTAAAAGGCTAGGGTTTAAACCTGGGCTGTCTGACTCCAGAATCTGTGCTCCAACCATCCCTCACTGGCTCTGAGTTCATATGCTGTGTCCAGCTTTGTGTTGTGTTGTTATTGTTAGGTGTTGTAGAATCATGTCCAACTCACAGTGGCCCTCAAAAGGTTTTTAATGGTTGATTGTTTTGGGATTGCTTCGGGAGTGGGCTGTCACATCCTTCACCCATTTTGGTGGTTCTGGGTATTGAACCTGGATCCTCAGCATGTGGAAGAGCGCTCCACCCACTGAGCTAAACCCCAGTCATGTGTTGTGTCATTTACATGAATTATGTCATTTTTTTTTTTTACTGTATGGGGATTAAACCCAGGGACTAGCGCTTGCATGATTTGCAAGTACTGGACCACTGAGCTGCAGCCCCAGTCCATTTTTTTTTCTTTTTGAAACAGGTTCCTGCTAAATTACGCAGACTGCCTCTGGTCTTGAACTTGTGATCCTCCTGCCTCATCTCCCGAGCTGCTGGGATTACAGGCACACACCACTGCACCCAGTTTATGAATTATGTCATTTAATCCTGTCAGCCACTGTAAGATAGTTTCATGTATCTTTCTTACAGACGAGAACACTGAGTTAGACAAGATAAAGAAACGTGCCAAAGGAACACAGCTTGTACGTGACAGAGCTACGGTTCAGACCAGGTTTTTCTGACTGTAATGTCCAGGTCTTAAAACAATGATATTATGCTATAATCACAGGCAAGAGAGCATGCACATCTGTAGAATGGGTATAATGATAGTACTCCTTACTATTTCACTGGAATGACTAAAAAATGAAATCATTTTACAAACTACAATGTTTACACAAATGTGAGAAGATGGAATAATCATGAGGGGAAAGACGGCACCAGATGTCTAAGTTAGACTGCATTCATTCATGTGTATAAAAAACATTCTTAAGCCCTCACTATGAATCAGGCAATCAACTAGGTGCTAGGCATCCAAAATGACCAGTAGGGCTCCTGTCATAGGGTCCTTCTGATGAGTAAAGATATGAAAGAAAGGACACAAAAGTCATGTTTATTAACCAAGAGATCCCTTAGAACAGTGGTCCCCAACCATTCTGGCACTGGGAACCACTTTTGTGGAAAATAATTTTTCTACAGACTGGGGAAAGTGGGGTTTCAGGATGGTTTCGGGATGATTCAAGCACATTGCATTCATTGTGTAAATACAGAAGAAGCTTCACTCATTCCCCCTCTGCTCACCTCCTGCCTGGGGGCTGGGGGTCCTCTGACTTAGAAGTATATGATAGGATAATTAATTGTAATATAGAGAGATGATCTGAAGTCTTGACATGGGAATTCTCCTTCTACTTATAGAGATTTTACAATTTACTTTCTAGTCTCAGGACAATGGACCACCCTTATCTCTCCTTAAGTCACTGAGACCACCAACCTCAGACTCACAGCCACTTTTCAATCCACTCCAGAAAATTTTAGTGTCCATTCTGACCACTGCCAGCTTTCTGTGCCTTGTCAGAGACAAGGAGCTCCTCGGGTTGAAGCTGCCTCCTCTGCATTCCGAATTCTCTTTCCCAACTGCTGCTTCTAGACCCATCACCCATCATACACACATAGAGAGTCTCTGCCTTTATTGTCACCTGACACCTTTTCTACCCATTTTTAAATGATTGAAGCCTCCTCTCACCTAAAACTTAAGCCACGTCAGTTAGGAGCCCACACCCACTGCAGCTAGGTTAGTTTTGTTTTGTTTTGTTTTTTCCTGTTACCCACCCACATCTTCCCCACACCAATCATTTTTGCCATCTCCTTTCATTTTCTCAGGTCCAGACACCATTTTTTTGCTAATTGCTTCCAACATCAAGCTACCAAGACCCTGGATCAAACCAGTTAGTTGCATCTAACTGAGATCATTTTCCTTTGTTCTCTCACAAATTTTCACCATTTCTGAATACTTCCCACTTCCTGGTTTTCCAAGGCTGCACTAAGATGGAAGAGCCAGAGGTGGAGATGAAAGACCTGGACTGGCTCTGCCACTCCCCAGATGTCTGACTCTGGACCAGTCATGTCACATGCTTAAGCCCTATTTTCTTCCTCTTAGAAACTGAAACCTATTCTCCCTCAGAAAACTGTTCTGAGAATTTGATAATCTATTGCAGGTCAGCCTGCAGCTGTAGCCCTGTGGCATCCGATCCCATCAGATCTCGGAAGCTAAGCAGGGTCGGGCCTGGTTAGTACCTGGATGGGAGACCACCTGGGAACACCAGAAGCTGTAGGCTTGGGAGAAGGACCTGGCAACCCCCTCCCAAAAATCAATCTGCCATTGAAAACCCTATGAATAGCAGGGAAGCACTGACAATAGTGTTTCCCCTGTTGTACAGAGGGTCATCATGAGTCGGATACCGACTTGACGGCACCTAACAACAACAACAATTTCAGGCAAGCCAAACACTAAGATCTCAGTAAGTGTCATCCACTGCCATGATTAGTACAGCTGTGGCAATGACTACAGCCACATTTCTGATGCTGCCACTACAACTATTGAGCTGCTCCCTCTGAAACCATGGCCCTCGCTCCCACGTGGATCTTCTTCTGCATTCCTATTCAAGCCAACTACTCTCAGGGGTTTCATCCTTACACCTGCTATAACCTTCACATGAAGACCATTTCCAGAGCATGGTTATGAGCTGGCAATGGTGACATCTCTCCAGTTCACCAGATCGTCAGCATAGTCTTCCCCACACACAACGTACCTCTGAGAAGTGCCATACCTTCCTTGAGGGGAATCCCTTGGGATAATTTCCTTGTGTGCTTCCCCATCATCCATTGCCACTCTCAGGGGGCTTTAATTTTGCCTTATTGGTCCAATTTTTCTCTCTTTTTACTATGGTTTAAGTCATTACCTCTTGTTGAATGACCCCAAAGACCTCCAAGACTTCTCTGGCCCTATTCTTTTTCTTTTGGTGATACATTCACTATAAATGTGATTTTAATATGACACATATCATCTTATGTTCTATTTAAGACTTTAAAACACTTTGCCTTTGAGTCAAAGTTGGACTCCTCACTCTGACATTTACCTTCCTCAATCAACTCCTCTACCTTTCCTACCCAAAATTTCCTCGAGAAATGGCCAAATGGGAGTGCCACCTCCATCTGCAGACTTTCTTTTTCTCCCCATAAATCAAGTCCAGTTAAGTCCTCATGGGTGAACATATTTGATGTTTCTCACCCAATTCCTAGGTCCTTTGGCACAAATAAGTTTGCCCTTCCCTCAGCATTCTACATAGAGTCAACAATCGTGCACACACAAGGGCAGGGCAGGGAAGACCAACTGTTCAGACTAACTTTGGGTCAGGCAGGCGAGGGTCAGAGCTCTGTGTCTGCTTCTGACAAGCCACCTGGCCTTAACCAAGCTGCTCAACTTCTTTCAGGCTTGGTCTCTGCTATAAAACTCATTCCATGGAGCAGCAGCCCTCAAAATGTGGTCCATGGAACTATGGAACAGGATGGGGTACAGCAAAATCCCCAGCCACTCTCAGAGAATCTGAAGTGACAAAACTATTGCTACAATAGCATTGAGATATCCTTTGCCCTTGTCACTGAGGTGACCTTTGCCCTAATGGAAAAAAGCCATAGTGGGCAATGCTGCTGGTGTGTCAGCATGGACCGAGGTGAAGGCACCAAGGTACCCTGGTAACCATTGCATTTTCCACCCCTGAGGACCTTCAGGGAGAGGGAGCAGGAAGGCGAGGGACAAAGACACCAAGTTGGAGGGAGGGGAACAGTTTTATCTGTAATAAGAATGTCCTGAAGGAAGCAGTAAAGTAATTAATAGTATGAGATCTTGACCCTGAAGCGGAAGCCACTTTAATGCCTTGGTAACTAAGTGAGCAGCATGTGGGAAGCACTTCTGTTGGTCCCTGACAGACCTCCATGTGTCCACAGATGCATTTCTGCAATAGCTGGGCTGTGTGCTTTGCCATCCGCCTTTCTCTGGGAAAGCCACTTCAGTGATGTAAACAAGCTAACTGGCACTTAGATAGTTCTCAGACAACTTCTTGGAAATGAAAGGAAAGAACACATAGCTTCAAGGACAAAAACTGACAATAATTGTTGCTGGTGACTAAATATGATATATCAAGTGAAAATCAGTATTCCCTAAAACTTGCATGGTGCACTGGGCGCTGGGCAACTCACTGTATGTAAAGGTTTTTCTTCTGAGTGTGGAGGTAATAGAAACACAGGGGACTCCTTTTGTACATTATATAAAGAGACATGTTAACATCTCAAGATCTGTGTAATTCAGTGAGCCACAATCTTCCAGCTGACCATAGTACAATGTGACAATTTCAGGCATGAGAAATGCACAGAATTATCAATAGTTTTTAAAGATAATAGAGTAAAAGAAGAACATTCACTGATATACTTCAGATTCCATGATACAACAAACTTTCTAAAAACTTTCATTGTTTGATTTTTGGTTTAATATCAAAAGATAGTAACCACAATTATCTGAAAAGGAAGTTAAAATATTCTTTTATTTTCGACCACATAGCTCTAGCTATATTTCAACCAAAACAACATGTCACAACATGTTAGGTAGCAGTAAGACATGAGAAGCAGGGAAGAATGAGCCCCCAGGGTGCAAAAGTACAGAAAGCCAATTCTTATAAGCTCATCATTAGCCGTGGAAAACCCTTTAAAAAGAGTCATAAGACAGGATCATGGGGACGCTTACATCCTACTGATATCAAGCAAGGAAGCCACAGCAAGCAAGTCCTATACCAGTTCCACCCCAATGTTCTCTGGACTCCCAGATGAGCAAAAAATATCAACTATAAAAAGACCTACCTTCTGCCATTAAGCTGCTGACTCTCTGGAGAAGGATGCTCTGTGGTTTAAGAGAGACTCCTTCCCACCTCTCTTAATAAAATCACTCATTTTTCTACTTTATAAGCTGACTCTTGCCTTTCACTTCACCACTATTTCTTGTTAAGTTCTTCTTAACAAGAGAACAAGAACTGAGGGTAATTTTCCTGCAATAGACAGACTGAAAGTAGAAGAAGATATGAGATTCTAAATACCTACCAGTAAGCCAAAAATTAAAGAAATTTACAAAAAATGTAAAACAAGCCAGGCACCCTGGTACATCCCTGTAACCCAAGCAAGGGGAGGCTGAGGGAATAGGAGTGCAGGCACCATGCCAGAAGCAGTTGGTGCAACTAAGCAAGGCCCCGTCTCCAAAATAAAAAAATAGAAAAGGAGTTGGGGGTGCAGCTTAGGGATGGTATACTTGCCTATTATGTGTGAGGCCTGGGGGTCAACCCCAAGTGTTGGGGATTTTTATAATGCACCCCATAACTAGGGTCCCTCATACTAGTCTGAGGGACTGACCTTTAGCTGACCCCAGGGCCACATTCCACTCACTCCTACCCCTCCCATCAAGTAAGCAAAGATGGCCCTTGACCAGCCTGACCAACCTCAACCACCTCAATTTTGATTGGCTACCTCTAGCACCCCAGTTAAATAACTGCCCCTACCTAGCAGGTATGACAGTTTACCTGCTGTACCTGTCAGGAATGTGCTCTGATTGGCTATCCCCAGTACACGCCCCCCCTCCGGGAACCTATATAAGCAGGTCCCCAGACCCCACTTTGCCCCTTCACCTCTTAACACCCTTCAACTGCTGTCTGGACCTCATGACCTCGATCCAGGACTCCCCAATCCAGTGGAAGATCTCCAAGCAAGCCAACACATCAAGACCAGGGGCTTTGAAGTGCCGAAGGCTACAAGCGAGCCACAAAGAGCCTCCCAATTCCTCCCATCCTTGGGAAGGAGGGAGGCAGAGAAGGTGAGCTGCGAGAGTCAAGACCACCGGACCTCCAGCCCAGTGGAACACCAACTGCTTGTAGCTGTGCTTTTAAGGCTGAGCTGTACCACCAGTGAGCCTGCAGCATTCTATGCTGCAGGCTTAGAGCTAGCACTTGAGCACTTGACAAGGGCTGCTTGCTGGTTGCACCCCATTTGGGGAGCAACCCAATAAACTTTCTCTCTCCTGTTTCCCGCAGAAGGTCTCTCAAGGTCCTTCTTTGGCGCTTCCAGCCACTACATCAACCTGGTCCACTGGATCCCCGATACCCACTCAGTGTCAGGGCAAGGCTCTGACCTCTGCCGGGCCTGAGCCAAACTCTGACACCCAAGTACTGCAAAAAATAAAGATGAAATAAATAAATAAAGTTATAATGATATTCTTGCATTTTTTAGTTTTTAAATAATTACAGCATTTTCACAGATTTTTTAAACATAATAGGCCTATTATTTTAAATGAATTAATTTTTTAATGTTTTTAACTATAAATACAATAAATATGAATATATTTATTCATGTTAACAAAAGATTTTTGGTGTCCTGGATGGATTTTAAAAGTCTAAAGGAGTCTTAAAATCAAGAATTTTGATCATTTTTGTTACAGAGCTGTTTTGAAGGTTAAATGTACCACTTTATGTAACATACTCTGCTGGAAATTTGGTAGCTGGTGGATACTTCGTAAATATCAGTTTATTTTCTTTTACAAGCACTTAAGCATAATCTGTAACAGAACATATGTTCACATGCTTCCTAAGTTAAATTAAAGACAATACTATTAGGCACCCCAATAACCCAGCACCAGAAACCACATTTCATTTTACCAATTCTAGCCACTACTATCTCTCCCCCAGATCATTATAACCATGGTGTAAACAACCTCACTGCCCCCACTCTTGTCCTTCTGCCTGATTTCAAAATAGCAGCCAGAGCCATCTCATTAACACACAGTGAGATCCTATCTCTCTCCTGCTCTAAACCTTCCTATGGCTGCCCCCTACCCCCCGGCCATGACCACCACATCTCACTCCCAAGGCTCTCCCTCCTGGCCACCTTGGTGTCCACAGTCTCCAGATACTCCAACCTTTTTGCAGGGACCTTGTTTATTTATTCTATTACAGGGCTGATGCAGAGCAGATGCTCAAAGTATATTTGTTGAATAGATAAATGAATGAGTAAGCAAATGAACAGCGATCAAGATATTACCAATTCAGATCCCTTCCTAAGCACTTTAGGGAAAGCAGTGCTTTTCTGAGACAAGCCTTAGGATACATTCTTAGGAGATCCAGACTCTCATCTCCAAATCCCCCTTGGAGAGCGCATTCCACTATCCATGGAAAATGCAACTGTTTCACCAAGATTGGCAATTTTCCTGGAGGAAAGTATGAATTTTTTTTTTTCCTGAGAATGAAGACTAACGTGTCTCAGGGAAAGGAGAGTAATTGACTTAGGTCAGCCCAGCAGGAAAAGCAAAATCACTTGGGGAAATAAAGACAGCAATTGGTCACCACACAGCATCTTCCAGTTAAACATGAAGGTAAGAAAATAATATACTGTTTTCTCATTGGGTCAGGTCCTTCATTTTACCCTGAGAATCTCTGCATAGTAGCTGAAGATCTGGAAGAAAACCCTCCAGGAAGTCATTTAAAAGTCAACACACACCATGAAAGAAGGAAATTTAATTCAACTTCAAGAACACATTAAAAAGAGAGAGAGGGAGGCTAAAGCATAATAAGAACCTGCTGCCTCAAGCCACAGCCAGGTGGGAAGCCAGGCTGTGGGGCAGGCATTCCTCAGTACCTCTGCATCTGGTGGAGACTCTGTGCCCTGGGAGCATGACTCAGGGTCAGGATTATCATAATGGATCTATCTTCCGGCTCCAGGTGGCATTTCTCCATCAGTCAGGTCACAGTATCCCAAATCTCCACTCCAAGATCTACTCAGATCTCCCCAATCTTTTTTCAAAGCTTCTCTCAACAAAAATGGAGGTCACAGCTTCTAGTAATATTTTCTAAAATGGTACCACACTTTGGTACCCCCACTTTGGATTTTCTTTCTCCAACACTGCTTAAGGCAATATTAGGGTTCTAATCCCAAAATCTGAGGACTTCTTAATAAGTTTCTGACCACAGGCAGTATTATACATATAGCACATACCAAGGATTTGTGGGCTGTATATCTTCAGTTTGTCACTTGCTATGTATGTGAACAAGCAATTCATTCGTCTCTGCCTTATTTACACCACCCCTTACAATGGAGATCACAAGTGTTTCTATCTTACAACACTGCTGCAAGAATCAATTGAGATGAAGATGAGTAAGTGTTCTGTGAATCTCAAGGGCTGCACTGAAAAGTTAGATAACAAAGTGAAAGCTGGCATAGAGCCAAAATACCATTTGTACAGGTTCCTTTCAGCAAGAACCTCAGATTAGCCAAGTGCCCAGGAAATGTGTCAAGTTTCTTAAGGCATTATTTCTCTGGGGCCAAGGTGAATAGCAAATGGCATCAAGCATGCTGCCTATGCGCCTCTCTCCCTCCCCCAGCACCCCCTTTTCTCTCCTTTACTTGGAAGAGGGTGGGGAAGAACAGCAAGTTCATGTAGTCAACTGCGTATACAACAGGACTCTTCCATAAAGCCCACAGCACAGCAGAAGGTATACAGAGAGGGCTCCGTATCTAGTGTTAGCCATTGTTATTAAGTATTGCTTTTGGTTATTTAACTACAGAAGGACTTGTGGACTCTGTGGAGCCCAGAAGAGACTCTCTTGCTAATGGGAAAACAATGGGTAGATGTCTAGAGGGCAGAAGTAACTATGGCTTCAATTGGGGAACAAGACCCCTTCCACCCCCAGTAAAACTTTCTAGTTCTCATGGAATTTATAAGCTATGAAGACCTAGAAACAGACAAGGGGAGGGATGGCTTCCAGGTGGCTTTTAAATCCTGCAAGAACAGGAAAGAGAGCCCTGAACTACTCAGCACCACCCTCAAGGGGCTCTAAGCAAAATAAGATGAAGGTAACATGCAGAAAAAAATGCACTTAAACTGCAGTCCTTCAGGGAGGTCCCTGCTTCTAAACAAAACTATCTCCTCTTAATATTTCTTCCCATACTACCGGGCAGCACCCCAGCCATAATACTTATCCTCAATTCACTTACTTATTCAAGTCTCCCCTACTACACAGTAAGGGCCATGAATATAGGAACTAGATTTGGTATAGTGTAGGTACTTATATTAATGAGGAGCTAGGATTTAGCTCAGTTGGTAGAGCACCACTCTGGAGTCTCTAAGGTCCCAGGTTCAGTTCCCAGCACTGCAAAAATGGGAGAAGGACATGACAATCCACTCCTGAGGCAATCCCAAAACAATCACCATTGAAAACCCTATGAGGGTCACTATGAGTTGGATATGATTTGGTGGCACCTAACAAGGATATTTATTGAAAAAATAATAAATACACCGTATATGCATGTGTGTGTTTGTGTGTATAGAAGTATGAGTGTGTACTATTCTACACCTTCAGATTCTCTACTCTTTCCTCCACTTAAATTTCCAGTTTAAACAACTCCAAGGCTGAAAGCTGATCTGTTTGGTGAAGAGTTAGCTACAACATGGAGTTTATAAAAACCTTCAATTATACTATAGGGCTCCAGCTGCTTTGCTGTGACAGTCGTCATTTTTGTTTCAGACTTTCCACTTCAAAAACCATGTTCCCTAGATCATATTTTATTCTTTAAAAATATCCAATGCAGACATCTTGAAAATCTTCAGTGACTCTCTTGACAGCCTCCAAGTAAGTAGACTCAAATACAGGGGAAAGTGAGTCCCAGGAAGCACATTGTTAATCCTTTGCAAGGTGCCCAGTGAAATGAGACTCCACAGCTTGCAGAGAGAGGGAATGAACCTTTCAGAGGTACATTTGAAGTTTAATATCTCAGTCACAGGTGAATCCTCCTTGATTATCTTCTTCTTCTGTGTGGATACTGAACTCTTAGCTCTGATGTGGTTGGTCCATGGCTAATTATAATCACTATAGGAGAGGACAGGCAAAAAGCAACTATGAATCAGACTGTCTTCAAATCTAGGGTATGGTAGACTCAGTCATCAGAAAGTAAAAATCCTGATGAAACCAAATGCAACCTTTCTAAATTGATGAAATATGCCAGTAGGTTTTTTAAAAAGTTTCAGTGCCAGGATTTTCAGCTTAAAAGTAGGGAATGACCATTTGGAGTTTTCAGGCAACCTTCTAAAATAAATTCTATGAGAAGCAAAGGTGCAAAATTGACACTCTGTGGCCGGCCTGACTTGCCTGTTCTCACAGAATCTCTGCATGCAGGGGACAAAAGTGATGAGAAGGAAAACAATTAGCTTTGTCAACGGGCAGTAATATTAAAGGCCTTTAGGTAAACATGCCGCATCTCAAGTAATTTGTTCTGTCTCCCTCCTTGCCTTCATCTCCAAAAGACCCTGGATTTATGGCCAAGAGAGTCTGTGCCTCTAACGATCTCATGGTGACAACAGGCAGGGATCTCCACACTTTCAGGGAACCTCCTGGATGCTTGGAGCTCTGTGGGAGAGTCTATGGGCTGCTCGGCTCCCCATTCTGAGGATGGACTGTCATCTGGACTCCAGGGGTAAATGTTTTTACTCATCACTGAAATCTATATTAAAGTCTCAAGCATGGTAATACTGCAGCCACAGAGGGTCCCAGGGCGATTTATGGATTCTCAGGAGACTGGCCTCAGGCCTCTCTCTCATCACCAGTATTGTTTTGCTTTATTTTTTGTTTATTTTCCACTACTGGGGTTGAACCCAGGGTCTGGCACATGTAAAGCAAGTACTGTTCCACTAAGCAACACCCCTAGCTCCTTTTTTAAAGCTTTATCTTTAGACAGGGTTTCACTAAGTTGCATAGGCTGCCTCTGGCCTTGGACATGTGATCCTCTTGCCTCAGCCTCCAGAGTCACTGGAATTATAGGCATGCACCATTGCCAACCACTAGTTCTGCATTCCATGGAATACTACCCAGAAAAAAATGCAGGAACTATTGATCCAACAGCATGAATGGATCTCAAAAGCACATGCTAAGTGAGAAAAAGAAAAAGCTCCTCATTAATTCCAATTATGTGCAATTCTAAGAAGTGCCAAGAATTAAAAGCGGGGATTGACGGCAAAGGGTCAAAAGCGAAGTTTCAGGAAATGGAAATATTCTGTATACTGACTGTAAAAATGGTGGTTATATGATCCTATACAATCATCAAAAGTAATTGACTTCTATGTATAAAATCAGTAAATTTAAATTTATGTCAATTATACCTCAATAAAGCCTAACAGGAAAAACTAAAAAATAATTAACAATAGGAAATATGCAAATCATCCTATATTTAATTGATGCTTAGAATTAAAGCCCTCTATTTCCATGATAAAAATATATATATTGCCTGATGGCCATAATATGTTTAAATCTCAAAGCTAGAAGGCTATTTTCAAATATAATATTCTTCAATCTTCAATGTTTATAGAAATCACCTGATGAACCTGAGTCAGTCAGTCAGGTGAGGGCCAAACTTTCTACATTTCTAAAATGTTCCTGGGTAATACAGATGTTGCTGGCCCACAGATGAATCTTTGAATAAGGATCTAATAGAGCTACATAGTATCCTTCAACCAGAAGTCATATTTTTTTCAGTGCCGGCAACTGAACTTGGTCGTGCTGTATGAGCGCTCTACCACTGAGCTACACCCTACCCCAGCCATGACTGTTTCTCATGCATTGATTATGTTGTTCCAAATGTCATAGTTTACATCAGCTTTACTTGCTATTTTAATGAGGTAAGTTGATTAAATTTCACATTAAGTTGTGTATTTTGGATGTAAAAAAGAGTTGATTTGCTGAAAACTCAGGTGACTATTTTGTAAGGTCTCAATAAAGGTGAGCTTAAAAAATCCACTCTATTAAAGTGGAAGCATGGAAACAATAAGAAATCTAATTTAACTAGGAATGAATCTAAATAAAAAGATATTTTGAAAGTAAAAAATGTGCAAATACTCTTGGACTAAAAGTTCATAAGACAACTACCAAAGGTTGCAAACATTTAGAAGATTTCTGCACCCAGAATATTACAGAAAGGAAGTTGAGGTATAATTACCATAAATTTCGAATATTTAAACACTACAATTTGGTAAGTTTTGACATGCATATTTTGGCATAAGACCATCAGCACCATCAACATATTGAGCCTGTCCCTCACACCCTGATATCCCCTTGTACCTGTCATCTCTCCACCCGCCTCTACAACTCTTCAGTCTCCCAGGAACTCAGCACTTTGCTTTCACTTCCTACTGACTGCATTTTCTCTATGTTTTTAATAAATGGAATGCTAATGTATATATTATTTTCCATCTAGCTTCTTTCATTCAGCACAATTATTTTGAGATTCATCTTTGTTTTTCTGTATATCAATAGCTCACTCCCTTCATTGTTGACTTTGTGTACCCATTGTTCTGTTAGTGAGCATTTCAGTCATTTCTAGGAGTTGACCATAATACATGAAGCTGCTACAAACGTTTGTGTGCAAGTCTGTACTCAGGCATAGTCTGATTACCTTTTGGTCAACATTTAGGAGCTGAATGATTGAGTCCTAGTGGAAACATGTTTAACTTTTTTTAAAACTGCCAAGTTCTTTTGCAAAGTGCTTGCACCATCTAACTTTCTCATCAACACTGCATGGAGAGTTCTGATGCCCTATAGCCTTGCCAGTAATCGGTATGATCATCCCTCATAACTTTAACCACTCTAATAGGTGTGTAATGGCAACTCATTTGGTTTCAATTTCCATTTTTTAATAAACTAATCATTTTTCCATATTCTTATTTGCCTTTCATACATATATTTTCATAACTTTTGTCCAATTTTTAATCCAATATTTTATTTTCTTGTTCAGATTTAAGATTATATATTTCTATACAGATCTCTCTATACATCTATATAGATCTATATAGATCTCTCTGTATATCTGTCATTAATACATTCATTTCGTTTTCTCATCTCCAGCATTTTAATTTGCATCTCTGCAAGTCTATTTTGGAGAATAGATAAGACCTTTCCCACATCTTATCATATGCAACAGAGTTCTTACTGGTGTAATGTGCTCATCTATAGGAGATCTCTGGGCCTTTTCTTCTCTGCATACCCACCTTCTACCTAGCACTTCACCCTACTTCACTCATCACCTGCTTCTTTTCAACTCAGGAGACTGCTGACTCTGCCTACACTTTCCCCCTCTGAACTCTAAACTGGAAGGAGTAAACTGGGAAATTTACTATGACATGAGATATACACAGCATGTGCATTAGCTGAAAATATGTGACCTGCTGGTCTACCACTCTACAAAAATGTAAAGTTTTTAGTCTCAGTCCCTGAATAATAGAACATTAATATGAGTTCAAAGTCAATCTCCTCATCAAAGCAAACTCTGGAAAAGTAACTGGTTTAGTTTAGATACCTCCAGAAACAGGCCAAGAGGTAAGAGTTCCAAAGGAAGTATCTTATTTAGTAAGTGATTCAGGACACACCTGTAGGGGAGTGGGGGGTGAGAAGGGAAGGGAAGGGAAGGCAGCTAATAAAGAATATATGTTCAAACAAATACCCTATCACCTTGGGCCAAAGAGCTTAATGTCACTGCAAAACACTGCCACTCAGTGCAGAAAAGCCTCATGGCTGGTCATTTGGGGAATTGGGCTATTTACACAGCTCCCATCAGTGTTTGAGAGTTGCTGAACAAGAGACAGGTGCTAACTTTCTGGAACTTTTGGCCTGTCCTGAGTGTGAGTAGACTCTTAAGCCAAAGATTCCCTTGGGAAGAGATTCATATATTGGCAGTTAAAGGTGGGTCCACAGGGCATGACAGAGGTAAGGCTAGGGAAACGCCACAGTGAGAATCAGAAAGATGAGCAGAACAGTACAAAAGTTGGCAGCAGCCTCTTTAAGAGTCGGAACCTCTCAGTGCAAGTCATGGCACACACCTGGAAATGCAGTAGACTTGGGTAGGTGACTGAACTCTTGGAAAGCTTTATCCCCTCTCTATTAAATAACAACAATAATAGTACATGCCTCGAGGCACTTGCAAGCATTGAATGACTCACCATAAATAAGGTGTTGGTACATCACCTGACATAGTCATCCTTACAACAATTCCTATCGCTGCTAAATTTCAAACTGTGAATCTGTGTGATGAATGAGATTTATATTGGGATATCAGAGCACATTGACATACAAAGCTCCTCACCAGAAGATTTTTAAGCTAGGTCTCATTTCAAATATTATTAAATGTGCTATACAAGAATTTTTGCATTTCAGAAAGAATTATTTTTGTTCTTAATAGATGAAACATTCTATCCAAAAAGTTGAACCAGCATAATCCACCTGTACTCAAACCAGCTTAAATAAGATTTGGGAAGATGTGATACAAGGCAAACAATCACTGGAGATTAAAACTTATTTTTTCACCCAAGGAAAAGAACTTCTTAGGTGTAAATTATACAGAGCTTGACCATATGTGTCATAGAAACACACCAAAAGGTAGCATAAATGTGGCAAAATAGTAAAACAAATCAAAAGCAGGATGACTTTACAGAGCTGAGGTTCTCAACCTAGGATGATTTTCCCCTCAGGAGACATTTGGCCATGCCAGACACATTTATGCCTGTGTGGTACTGAGGGTTTGCACGAACCTTGCAAGGGCTCTGCCACTGAGCTGCACCCCAGCTCACTTTTTATTTTTTTATGTTGAGACAGGGTCTCACTAAGTTACGCAGGCTGTTTCTGGCTTTGAACTTGCAATCCTCCTGCCTCTGCCTCCGGAGTTGCTGGGATTACAGGTGTGCACCACCAAGCCCAGCTCCAGACACAGTCTTGATTGTCACAGTGGGGGTGGGGGGTTCCCTTGAATCTAATTAATAAAGACAAGATGCTGCTGAACTCCCCCCAGTGCACAGAACAGCCCCCACCACTGAAGTTTTGCATTTATTAAAGTATCCCAAGTTAGAGCCTAAATTATGATGTCATAAACCACAAAGATCTCTAAACAATAAAATTCCTTCCAGTGTGCAAGGTTTTTGTTCATTAAGCTAAAATACAGTGCATATTTTAAATGTTAAAAGTCTTCCAATGAGAGGCTTGCAAACGCTGTACAGCTACCCCTATTATAAGTCTGTTGTGTTTCAGATTGCCAGATGAAGACAATTTCAGTAAGCCATCAACAAAGCCAGGTAATTAAAATGTTGGTGTAGACATGACCTTGCTTAATTCTCCCTGACTTGGAATAGCTGAAATGATGGCACAGAGAAACCTAGGGAAACAAAGGTCAGAATTGTAGCACAGCGAGCTAAAATATTCATTTTCAAACTATTTTAAGCTAACTGCTGGTTTATTAAAATGACATATATTGCTTTTTCGTTTTCATTAGGAAACCCTCTGGCAACTTTGACACAAACAAGGACAAGCTAAACCTGATTACTTGGTTAACACAACATAGGGAACATTTTCAAAGATCTAATGATAATGTCTGTTCACTTAGAACCCTGAGCAACCTGCCGGCTTTTAATTAAGTTTTAAAGGCACAAGAAGTAAACAAAAATTGAGTATGAATGTATTTGCTCCCAACTGTTGGAAGGCAAAGAGGCATGTCCACAGGGTTCACACAATATCAGAACTGAGATTAGAACCTGTAAGGAGAGAAGCAAACACATTTTCAGCGAAGCAATTTTTTCCCCAACCAACAAATTCTACAAAACTCAACAAGAAACTGTGATCCAAATCCATTTTTTCTAGTAAAATTGCTTTGTTACAGCACAGCTGTAGCAGACTAAAGAGCTCAAAACACATTTTCTCCTCTAAAGAAGCAAAATAAGATGAGATCCAAGGGTCTGAGTGCTTTGAGTTTTCAATTTATTAAAACTCTATTAATGCATGCTAATAATCAACTCTTAAATAACAGTACTGCTATTGTTTTCATCTCCTTGATATTTCTCTCCATTGTATTAAGACTGGAACATTTCTAGTCTTAATGCTTGGACATTTTGCATATCAAAATGCAAATGGAACCAAGTGACTTGAGTCACTGAAGGAAGAATTATTAAGATCACCCCCAATTCGTACAAAATATAAATAAATGGAAGGAAAAGAAAATTTTAACTATGAAATCAGTATTCAGACGGCATGAACCAGCACTTTTTCTCAAGTACCTGGACAACACTGCCTCGAGCACTTAAAAATACACTGAGTTGTGATTCAGTGTCTGTGATATAAGGTGTCACTACCTGAAGGCCTAAACATGACGACAAAAAGAAACTTGTGGGAAGCATATTAACCCGCCACATCTCTGGAATGAATTAAATTTTTACTAAATTTCTTTCTCGTTCATTTGTCCTTTTAAAAATTTTTCATTAATATTATGTTTGACTGACAAATCATAATTGTGTACATTTATGTGGTAAGCTGCCTGCAGCCAGACCACCATGGCATCTGATCCCATCAGATCTCAGAAGCTAAGTAGGGTTAGCCTGGTTAGTACTTGGATGGGAGATTGCCTGGGAACACCAGGTGGTGTAGGCTTGGGAGAAGGACCTAGCAACCCACTCCCAAAAACCAATCAGCCATTGAAAACCCTATGAATAGCAAAGAAGTACTGACAATAGTTGTTGTTGCCCTGTGGCATCCGATCCCGTCAGATCTTGGAAGCTAAGCAGGGTCGGGCCCAGTTAGTACCTGGATGGGAGACCGCTTGGGAACACCAGAAGCTGTAGGCTTGGAGTAGGACCTGGCAACCCCCTCCCAAAAATCAATCTGCCATTGAAAACCCTATGAACAGCAGAGAAGCACTGACAATAGTGTTTCCCCTGTTGTAGGTAGGGTCACTATGAGTCGGATACCGACTCAATGGCACCTTACAACAACAACAACAACAACTGACAATAGTGTTTCACCTCTTGTAGGTAGGGTCACTATGAGTCAGACACTGACTCAACTGCACCTAACAAAAACAAGGTGGTATGATGTTTTGATATATGTTTAAGATGTGGTACAATTAACTCATGCTAGTTAACATATCCATTATCTCAGTTACCTATTTTATGAAGAGATATTTGAAATTTACTCTTCTTTTCAAATAATGTAATACATTATTATTGACCTTCATCACTCTGCTGTACAATGTTGTTGCTAGGTGCCATCAAGTCTGTGTCTGAATCATAGCAACCCTACATACAACAGTCAAAACAGTATTGTTAGAGCTTCTCTGCTATGCATAGAGTTTTCAATAGCAGATTGATTTTTGGGAGTGGGTTGCTGGGCCCTTCTCCCAAGCCTATGGTACCTGGTGTTCCCAAGGAGTCTCCCATCCAAGTACTAACCAGGCCCTACCCTGCTTAGCTTCCAAGATCTGACAGGATAGGATGCCACAATGGTGTGGCTGCAGGCTCAACTTTATTAGATTCCACGTATTACAGAGATCAGGTAGCATTTGTCTTTCTGCAACTGGCTTATTTCATGTGCATAAAGTTCTGCAGATTTATCCATTTCTCACAAATGAAAGAATATCCCCTCTAGAAGGATGGACAGTATCTATTGTTTATACACATGCTTTTTGTTTATCCATTTATCTGCTCTTGGACATTTAAGTTGTTTCCACATCAGGAATAATGCTGCAATGAACATGTTGTTGTTGTTAGGTGCTGTCGAGTCAAGTCCGACTCATAGAGACCCTCATAGGGTTTTCAATGGCTGACTGTTTCAGGATTGCCTTAGGAGTGGGTTGCCATGTCCTTCTCCCATTTTGTGGTGCTGGGAATTGAACTCCGGGACCTCAGAGACTGCAGAGCAGTGCTCTACCAACTGAGCTAAATCCTAGCCCCTCAATGAACATGGGAGTATTGAAATCCCTTTCAACATACTGATTTCAGTCTCTTTGGATAAATTCCCATAAGTGAGATTATTAGGTCATATGATAGTTCTATTTTTAATTTTCTGCAGAACCTCCATACTGTTTTCCAAAATAGCTATACTAATGTAGACCCCCATTAACAGTTTCCTTTCCTCTGCATCCTTCTAATACTTGTTATCTTATACCGTCTTGCTAAAAATCATTCTAACTGGTATAAAGGGATTTCTCATTATGGTTTTAATTTGTGTTTTTCCTAATGATTAGTGATGTTGAGTATTTTTTCATGTACCTATTCGCCATTTGTATGTCTTCTTTTGAGAAATAGTTGTTCACATCCTTAGCCCATTTTTTAATCAGACTTTTAAAAAATTATTATTTGCTACTGAGTTGGTTGAATCCCTTATATACATTTTAAATATTAATTTTTATCAGATATATAATTCATTCACATGACCAGGACAGTTTTCAATGAACTATATTTTAACTTTCCTACTATAGGGAAAATTCATATCCAATTACTCCATTCTCCTGACTCCTTGATATATAATACTTAATTGGAGATGAAAAAGTTCTTCTTTAAAATAATCTTATTTATAGTAGGAAAGTAATGATAGAAATTATCCTTATTACCTTCAAGAACTTCTCATCATAAATCTACATGTCAAAACACCTGAAGCATATGTGTTCACAAGTTTTCAACTTGCCAAAAAGACCTTGTGTACATGAAGCAGAAACATTAAATTAGTACTGATATGGCAATATTATTATAGTTTCAAGTCTATTAGCAATTTCTAGAAGCATAGACTACCCCTCATAATCTCCATTCATTCAATTATGTGGATGCCATACTACAGCACTTAAAAAAAAAAAAAAGAAAAAAAGGTCCAAGGAAAAAGTAGCTTGGGAACTGATAGAATTCTTACTATTTTTTTTTTAGATGGAAGGAGACATAGTTCTCTAACTTCAGACGATGAAAATGTTTTTAAGTCAATGTTGATAAATGCAGATGGAGTACAAAAAATACCATGCCAGCTTTCCAGAGCAAGTTTATTACTATCTAGGACAAAGCCTCCTTCATTTCACCCTCTCAGCTCCTATCATGTTTCAGATTCCAGTCTAGTTGCTGAAATTCCCCAGGCTAATGGAAGAGTTCTCAAAGAGCTGAGTCAACAGGAGGCAGGTATAGGAAGATCAAAAAGTGTGACCAGTATTGACGATGGGTGTGTATACAAGATGCTACAGGGGTAGCACTGGTGGAGGTAAGATTTATACCCAGAAAGCCATGTTCTAGACACCCCCCAGTTCAATGCCATGGTCAACTGTCCCCATAGACTCAGAATAAGGAAGCAGAAGCTCTTCAAAGCATATCAACAGGGTAGTACAGGAAGAAGGAGGGTTGGGGGTCTACGCAGGCAAAATCCACAGCTGTCCATGGGTCCAGAATGATTTGTTTATATGAGAAATGTGGAGAATAGCCTTCCAGGCAAATAAAAATCCCTTTGTAATGAATTATATCTATGCAACAGTATCACTGGGGACACTTTCCACCAGTACTCAGGTACATGGTTAGCTCCAGACCCCCAAAAGTATCACAAGTCAACACTGACTATGAGCACTGGTCACTAACATATTGTTTCACTGGTTGATGTGTCTTGGCACAGGAAAAGCCAAAGGTACTGTTGGACCCTCTGATGATAAATTGTGCAAGGCAGCCAGAAAAGAAAACAGAAACAGAATCTCCCAATATGTCAGCTCACTACTAAACTGCCTTTGCTTTATGCAGACAACAATTCCTGTTGCTTTCATCCAAGAACAAAAGGAACTCTCCAGGTACTCTTGTCTTCCTCCACAAAGTTGAAAGAAGCAGTCTTTCCATATGTTCTGATCATTCAACTGATAGGAATCCCCAAAATATCACAAGTTAATGCTAAAGAATACACTGCATATTTTTCCATAGTCATGCCAGGTTTGGAAGTCAAAGTCATAAATTGATATGTATGACTAATACAGGAAAAGATGAGGTGCACAATAAATTTCTCAGAAAGAGAAAGATACCAGCCACCTGGAACTGTAAATTAGCAAAGCTTTTAGTTAACTGGGACTCTAAAAATAGAAGAAATCAGATATAATAGATATCCTTTGATAAAAATAAAAATCACAGCTCATTATTTAGTGTAAAAAGACCATCAACCACCCCATTGGTTTCCTACAATTGTATCAGAATCTGATTTCAAGTAAAACAAGAAGTAAATGAACATTTCCTGTTCTATGTGTATATCTTCCATCAGCGACTTCTTGAAGGTAGGAACTGTGCCTCATGCATGTTTGAATCCTCCAGAACATCCCTGACAAAGCCGTATCTGTTTTGAAAGGAGAAGGCAAGGGGGAGGGAAAGAGAAAAGTCAAGCGCAGAGTCAAGGAGAAGAGCAAGGGGAAGATAAGACCCAGGCAGGGTAATGGCTTCATCTGCCCCACCACCAACTGCAAGGTCTGCATATTCAGTCAGCAAATGTTTGCCAGCTGCTTCCCTAGCCGACCATGGACTCTGTGACTGATCGGCAGTACGGTCTCCTTTGATATTTCTTAGTTGGCCCACAATGTCACTTTTGATCATTTTTTCAATTCACCATCCTTTCATCAGCCAAAGCCAAGCCAGCCCCCTCTCATTCTCTTATTTTGGCACTGGCTTCTGCGTGAGTGATACATATGTTTTTTCTTGAGGTCACCAAAAAAATAATAATAATAATAACCCTGGTTTCTTCCTCCCTGCAGGACTCTGCTCCCTCTTCCAGCGTTTCCTGAGTCTAGGCAGGTTTCAGCAATATCACCACCACAGTCAGGGCCCTTGGATAAAAGAGCTGTCTGCTTCAGCTGCTCAATTTATCACAGCCTTCAGACATGAAAGAGTAAACCAATTCCTAGTCAGCAAAGTTGCATTACAGAAAAAAGCAAATAAAACCATCAAATGGATTACGTACAAGCCTTGAATTCAAAATTAAAGAATATGGGGAAGCAAAATACTTAATCAATTAGGATGAGCCCAATGTTCTCTTTACAGCCAGCAACCAACCAATTAAAAAAACAGCAAATAACAGACATTCAATTCCTGATATTTATATAGCAAATGATATGGTCATTCATTCTAATGTCCCAGTTTAAAGTCTCTGACTTAATTCTTCAAAGGTATTGAATTAGAATCATTAATTTTCTTAACTGTGTCAACCCATTCAAGGTCATTTTCTGCCACTGAATCAGAAAGTAGCTTTGTACCTTCACTAACATTTGTACTTCTGCCAGTTAAAATATTTAAAAAGGAGAGGTGGCATTTTGGGCATCTATTAATACATCTAAATTATTCAGTGCTGTCTGACATAATGGGATGATATAAACAGAATCCATTTCCATTTAAATGCAAAGACAACATCTCTGATGCCTTTTTTCACATACTCTACATCTTATACTATGTAATCCAATTCCTATCCAAACAAAATGCCATAGTTACTACCACTACAGTCTCCCAGTTAATCACTATCTTTCCAGAAACACACATTGGAAATCAAAGTCCTAAGTATAGCTGTTCCCAGCAGTAAACCCACAGGCAAGTATGATGAAAACATATTTTTTTGAAATTTTTTATTTGGATTATATCTGAATAGTTAAAAGATGTATGAATGGGTTACATCACATTAAGGCATTTTATCACATAAATTGTTTCCTCAATTGAATAATTTCAGAACAAAAATTAGCATGTTTAGCTCAGTGATTTCATTTGGTGGAACTGAAATAGTTACAGATGTATGTGAGAGAGAGAGAGAGAACATATAAACTAGAGAAAAATCATTAGCTTCTAAAAGTTTGTAAGGCATTTCCTAAGAGAAATATCCACACTGGGAAAATCTTATTTCTCTTAAAACATTAGTTCAATCAAATGTATAGAACTTGAGGACATGCCATGGTGAGCATTTTTATCAAGACTGGGTAATTTGGTTGTTTGTACATTGAGACAACACACTATGTGAAGAAACATATTTGCCTTTAGGAATTTAGCAAGGGAGATGATATGGCAAAAATTAACTTGATCTTAACCAAAAGTACTGAAAATGGCACTATGTAAGCTGTGCATTAATTCATTCATTCACATATCCATACCATCACTGATCAATTATTTATTGAATGCATTCTATGTACCAGGTCTTGCGTCAATATGGTTAAAGAGGCATGGCCTTTTCCTTCCTTGTTTTTTTTTTTTTTTTTCCATCTTCTGTAAAACACTGAACTGAAAGCTACCATGGATGTAATGGGAAGACACAGGTCCCTTCCCCTTGCTGATTTTCCAAATAGCTGGGGGGAAGCTACATAAACAGCTTTTATATTAGAGCAGCCACTAGAGAAAGGTGCTATTGAAGCAAAGATCTGAAATGCAGCGGAGGAAGAAATTTATGAAAATGGCATGTTTAACTTTACAAGAGAGAGATGAGAGGACTTTAGCAGTGAAGAAGATTCCATTCAGAAGGGACAGCAATTGCAAGGCCATGCAACGTAAAGGAATGTATGTTGCCAGGGGTGGATTTTGTTGAATGATATCCTAGCTGATGCCTTTTCCACGCAGACTTTCTTTTTGCCCTGACTCCTTCCTTTTTGCAGGCCCTAAGATATGATACTGCATTAACCTCAGGGTGCATGGAAACAGGGACCATAGATGCCAAATTCTTGTTTTGTAAGCCCCAAGGCCAAAATCCACATGGCACACACAGAGGGGAAAGTCCACTCAATTCCCTCACTCAGTGTCTACACACATGACTTCTTGTCTTGCCTTCTTTTCTCATCACCTCCTACAAATATTTATTTATTGTCTCCTCCCATGCCCTCCAACAAAGGAGATCTAGGAGACGAGTGTACTTGTCTTTTCTCAGTGGCTTTATTCCATGCACTCATGTATTCATTCAATCACTAAAATTAATCAAACTCCAAATACTTAATGCTAGAAAGACCAGAAAAATAAAGATGAATGAGATAGCATCCCTGTTTCCAAAGAAGTTGGCATTCACAAATGTAAATGCTTCCATTGTCTCCTCCTCTGTAACAATCTACTCCAAAACTTAGTGGCTAAACACGATAATTTATTATTGTTGTGTTACATGATTGTGCGCATCGAGAATAAAGGCAGACTACAGGAGGAAAAGCTAGCTTCTGTTCCATGACCTCCAGACCATGTGGTGCAATAGCCTGAGCAGCAGATCCAGAACAATTGAGGGCTGGAGCCTGTGTGGACCAGCCTGGCAACTTACTCTCCCTCCACAAGGCCTTTCCACATGACTTGTTGAGCTTCTTCACAGCAAGGCTGCCTCTGGCTGCTTGGGCTTCTTATGTACTGGCTCAGAGCTCTTAGAGATCAAAGCAGAAGGTGCCAGCCCTTTTAAAGGTAAGGCCCCAAACTCCCTGGCATCACTTCTAATATACTCTCATTGTCAAAGTGGTCATGGGGAGGCATGGAGTAGAGGAAAGAGGAGACAGAGCCCCCCTCCCAACAGGAAGCATTTCAGGGAATCTATACCATCTTTGGTCAACTCTCTGTCCCTAAATAGTGGTACTATCAAGCAAAATAAAAAGTACCAGTCAAGAGAGCAACGCTAGCATCAAAAACAGGATTTTGAGTCCTGACTTAACTGCCTGTCAGGTACATGACGTGGGGGAAAGGACTCAACCACTCTGAATTTTTGTTGCCTCCTCTGGAGAAGGACATGGCAGCCCACTCCCAAAACAATCCTGAAAAACAATCAGCCATTCAAAACCCTACGAGGGTCACTATGAGTCAGACATGACTCAAGGGCACTTAACCACAACAACTGTAAAAGGGAGATGATGTTCATAGCCAACTTTACAGGGCTGTTTAAGGAATTAAATAAGATTCCCTTCATGGACACACACGAATGTACTGTGGACACACATATACACACCCACATGTATGCAGGCACACAAAGCACACACTTGGCCCAGACATTGGGACATGGTAAAGAGTCAATAAATGTTAATTGCTATTCTTCTTAAGAATGTTATAGAGTAAATATGAATTTTTATGTCTCAATAATTTTATACTTCATATTTTCAAATACATGCTTTTGAAATACATTTACAAAGATGATTGGGAACAATGGAAATGCTCAGTAAGCAGAAGATCAAACTAAAGTTATCAGCAACTAAAGAAGAGACTAAAAAGCTGAACAGAAAAGGAAAAAAAAATAGAAGGCAAGAAATAATTATGAGCTTACATCATGGGGTACTGAAGGTAATAAAATAGACCTAAGCAGGCAGCAGTATTAGAAGCAGAATATTATTTTCCATATATCTTTACTCTGTATTATACAGAGAGTTCCAAGCAAATTCCTTTAGAGATAAAGAGATGGCATGAT
This sequence comes from Pedetes capensis, assembly GCA_007922755.1. Lineage (NCBI taxonomy): Eukaryota > Metazoa > Chordata > Mammalia > Rodentia > Pedetidae > Pedetes > Pedetes capensis. Next base: position 40,905 of record VMDO01010237.1, on the reverse strand, counting down.
TAGATGGCCAGGATTGGTTTATGGGAAAATGAATGCAAAGTCATAGAACCAAATAGAAATCTGGTGCATTGGACAAGTGACTTCCAAAAATTATCCTCACGATTTGTAGGGAATCAGAATATAACAGATGTGAATAGAAGTTCTTCATTAACCACATGGATGACGGTGGATCAAACATAAGGCAGAGCTAGAAAAGACCCCACTCAATCTACAAGGTCTTCTGTTAGCATTAAAAAACAAAATTCTATGTTACTTAAAATTTGAATGATGTCACTATAAAGTGGCTCATTTATGATTTTTAGATTGAGTTTGGATATATCAGCAGTAAGTCAACAGATTTTCAAATATGCACTCTAATAGGATTATAAATTATAATAAAATTAACATCACCAAGTTCCTATGTACAATGTTCATGAAAAATGTTTTGGCAGAGCTAAATACTCTATGTTTACCTCAAGTTACTAAAAGTTATCTTCAATAAAATTCTTAAAAGAGGTTAGAAGTTTCTACATACTATTTTGTGATGGAGATGTCACCCAGAACGTGGGTTTCACCCACAGGCATTATCATATGCAGGTGACACAGTGCTAGTCACTTGCCAACCCAGAAAATGCCCAAGTTTCATGGTTCTCAGGTTACATGTGAAATGTTTAGAAAGCAAAGCTACCTAGACCAAAGCCCATGAGCAAGTGCCCAGGAAGAGTGAGAATCTAGCACAGAGGAACAATGAAGGAGAGAGAGAGACCAGAGTTCAGACTGTAGTCTTTGCCAGTCCCTGGTGAACGTAAGCCTGCCATGAAAAACAGGTTTTCAGACAATGAATTAACTTTTCAGAGACCCCTAACCTCCACCTTGCTGGAGGCTAAATGAATAGGAAAAGCCACTTGATGTCTTCTTAAAAGTTTCCTACCTAACCACCACTACAGTTTCCAACTGTGAAATAACAAGTTAGGTGAGGTGGAAAGGTTACACATTTCTGGAGAAAGGGCGTTGCATTAAAATTGTGGGAAAGTTTTTCATAAAACCAGTCATGAGCCTTATAATGGGCCCCCTTCATGTTTCTGCAAAACCACTGAGAAAAGGCACATGTCCCACACCTTCCTGCCATAATCATCAAACAGTCACACCAGAAAGGTGGTGTGGAAGGCAATGGATATCTGGAATGTGTACATCAAAGTTTGGTAACAACTACTACAAATTGAACTCTGCGTGTGCCACATGCTTCAGTGTGTGTTCTCTCTGTGAAGCAAGGACAAGTTAGTCCCATTTTAAAGACGATGGAAGCTCTGAGTGGTGAACTAATGTCACTAGGTCATTAAGTGGCTTGGCTTGGATGACTCAGAATTAACCTGTCTGCCCTACTGCCCCTCCAGATGCTGCAGGGCCTTCATGCCCTTCTATTCTGCCCAGTGGTCGGTATTTATAACCTGAGGAGGGCAGTGCCAAGTTCCTCAAGTGAGTTTTGGTGGAGAGCCATTCAGAAGAAAGAGACTGAAGAATTTTGCTATAAATATTGGTTCTTTCTCTCTCTTCTATCTACTGTCTAACCTTTCCCTTCCCACTATTGGAAGATGGCTTTTATTCATAAATCACACCTCTTTCCAGCATCCTTGAGTCACAACTTTCTTCTAATATGTGATAAGAAGCTTTATTTATTAAAAAGGAAAACCACACACTTAAGCCTTAGCAACATCCTCTAGCAATTAACAAACTTGATTAGGATGAATTTTTACCAAGTGGAGAAAGAACTTAGTTAAGGAAAGTGAAAAATTTATGAAGGAGGAGGGAAATATAGCACAACATACGTTTTGTAAAATAACAGTGTAAAAAACCTTTGAAGATCTTCGACCTAAGGAAAGCCAGAAAAGCAGGAAGCTTTCACACTGGATAGGAGAGGTGAGTTTATATGTAGAAAAGGAATGCTAAGGCACGAAACAACACATAGTCCAAAGAAAGGCAAGATCTTCAGGAGCTGGGTATGGATTTTTCCTAGAATTTTGTTTTGGGTTTTTTGTTTGTTTGTTTTTCCTTTTTATTTTTCTTTCTTTCTTTTCTTTTCTTTTCCTTTCTTTTTCTTTTTTTCTTCTTTTTTTTTTTCTTTTTTCTTTTTTTGCTATTTATTCCAAATTTTGGAAAACATGAATTTTTAATTAAAAAATATCAGTTTGACTAGAAAACACTCTTGCCGTTATAAGAATAATCAGTTGGGTTTGTTCAAAGTATATTACTGCATTAATCCAGGTCTTTGGGATATAATAGAAACATGCTTCAGGTTAATTTCAGACAAACTGTTCATAGGAGAGGTGGGCTCGGGACACAAGGCTGATTAGCAGGGAACAGGTGTCCTGTGGAACCAGGTCAAGGGAGGAAGTGAGGGGCCACCTGGGCCCAGCACTGCAGCACCTTCACTTAATGTCAATTTCTAGTCCCTACTTCTCCATGTACAGGAGGGAGAGGCCGATCCTCCTTCCGTGAGTCAAAAGAGTAAGAAGTCACACCTGCTGCTCCAGGCTGCTGTTCCAAGGACAGGAGAGAGTCAAACAGTGGGATTCATTCCTACCACTGGCATGCGTCAATGTGGAGACTTCACCTGTGCTCATTTGGCATAGAGAAACGGCCTTTAAAGTGAGGAGACTCTACCCGATGATGTCCTCAGTGAGGAGAGGCTCTGGTGGATGCATGATTAGGAACAGGGGGTCCAAGGCCTCTCAGGATCCAGGCCCCACAGCAGGAGGTGTGAGGGGCAGGCTGCAAGGGAGCAAAGTTCCTCCACTGTATTTATAGCCTGATATCGGGCTACCCACTGCTTAGTCATCCTGAAACCATTCACCAGCCCCAGGCTGTGGAAAAATCATCTTCCATGAAACTAGTCCCTGGTGCCACAGAGGTTGAAGCCTGCTGACTTGGAGTACAGGACGTGAATCTATTCTTATCTCCATTCTCAGTGTGCACATCTTACTGCATGATGTCAGGCCAGTATTTAAAAATATATCTTTTTTTCCCCATAACAGACCCCCTAGAACCAAGCCAAATATTTCACTTGGTGTTCAAAGTGGCTATCTGACCCAGAACTGAAGGAAAAATTGCTCAACTCACTGAGGGACATTTAGTCATTTTACAAAATGGAACCTTCCTATCCATTTTTCAAGATTGACTTTGAGTATATATGGTTATTACCATATGCCTGGGCATTCTAATGGGGTTGGGGTTTAGCTCAGTTGGTAGAGAGCTTGCTCTGCACTCTCTGGGGACCTGGGTTTGATCCACAGCACCACAAAAATGAGAGAAGGATGTGGCAATCCAGTCTTAAAAACAATCCCACAATGATCAGACATTGAAGACCCTAAGAGGGTCACAATGAGTCCGACTGGACTCGATGGCACCTAACAACAGCAAGAAGACATTCTACTATAACCCAAATATGAGATCTGATTCCTTTTTACAAATATATCTCCTTTTCCAGCACCCATTCCTGAGGATGAAAGGTACTATGTGAGAAACAGAGTCTGGAATAAACATAAAATTCATGGTGTCTTAGAAAACTATGGCATTGAGAAAACTGAAACCTCTTACATGGAATTTATAAATTTGGAATCAGGTTTGACAAAAATTCTATAACCACTGGCAAGGCACAATTATAGTCAACATGTTAAAAGAGATGGAAGAGAGATGATGCCCTGATACTCAAAATTGATGATTTTTAAAGTACAGGGATATATTTTGGAGATTTCTATTTTGCTTTTACTTTCATAGTTATAAAAAGGTGAGTTAATGACAATCACTTTAGCCTATTAATTAATTGGAGGACTTTTGTGTTGCTGTGCTAATTTATTAAAATTCTATTTTATCTGTTGCTTTCTTGATTATAAAGCTGTCATCTGAACTGGTATCAACACCACTGGACAACAAGAAGTATCATTTCATCAAAATAACTATATTTTAGTCAATTGTCTTTTTGCTACTGAGAAGAGTTAAGTGAAATGAGTTAAAAACAGTGAGATATTTTCTGCTCAAATGAAAAAGCCACCCAGAAGGGAGGCACTCCTAGATTAAGAGGATCAAATGTTGTCTTCAGGTATCTTTCCCTCTTTCTTCCCCTCCCAACTCTTCTTTCCTATAAATTAGCTTCATTTTCAGTCTCCTTTAAAGGGACTGAAGACATCTCTCTCTGTAGCCCAAGCTCACAATGATAATGTGAGGGGAACATATATATACACAAATAGACACACACATACGTATCTGTGTGTACATGTATCTAGATTCATAGATTTAAACTATGTCTTCTCAGGGCAGAAAGAGAGAAGGAATGGAGGGTACAAAAAATGGGTGTTTTATAGATTTTACTGTAAATCATGTAAATTCTTTACAGAATTACTATTTTAATTATAAAAACATCATCTTAAAATAGCAAGCTATTTTGTAGATATCAACAAAATGATTCAAAGACTATACAGAAAGGAAAAAGACCCCAAATAGCTAACAGAAAACTGAAACACCAACCCAGAGGATTGACAGTATCTGATGTCAAGATTTAGCTTAAAGACTTCATTATAAAACTGCAGCAATAAAGACAGTGTGGTGTTGGTGCAAGACTAGACATATGGATCAAGGGAACAGAACAAAAAGCCCAGAAAGAAACCCACACAAATATAGTCCACCTGATCTTTGACAAAGGAGCAAAGGCAATTCAATGGAGAAACGACAGGTTTTTTTACAAAATGGTAGTAGGACAATTGACATGCATATACAAAAATATGTACCTACACTCTGGTCTTATGCTTTTCACAAAAATTTAACTCAAAATGGACCACAGACCTAAACATAAAATACAATATTATGAAACTTCTAAACTAAAACACAGGAGAAAATCTTTGTGACACTATGTTTGGTGATTGAATTTTAAACACAATGCCAAAAGCATGGTCTATAAAAGAAAAAAAGCATAAACAGGTAAGTCAAACCTCATTACAGTTAAAATCTACTCTGTGAAGGATACTGTCAAAGGATAGGTGAGAAGCTCGGAGAGAATACTTACAAATATATATACCATAACCAGGAAGCAGGAAATGTTGAATAGTTTAAGCACAAGGAACTTTTAGTGTGGGGAAACATTTCATGTGACACTCTGGTGGTGGATACATGAAATGAATTTATCAAAATCCATAGAACTGTACACAACAAAGAATGAACCTTAATTCTCATTGTTCTTATTAGGTGCCATAAGTCAGGTCCAACTCACAGCAACCCTATGTAAAACATATGAAACACTCTATGACACTATGCTATGCCCAGCACTATATCAGTGCTCCTCTGCTATTCATAGGGTTTTCATTGGCTGATTGTTTTGGGGGAGTGGGTTGCCAGGTCCTTCTCCCAAGCCTATAGCACCTGATGTTCCCAGGTGGTCTCCCATCCAAGGACCAACCAGTCTGACCCTGCTTAGCTTCCAAGATCTGACAGATAAGATGCCATGGTGGTACGGCTATAGACTTAATTCAGATACACACACCTAAGTAGGAAGCCAGGACATTACAGAAAAAATGCATATCGTGGCAAGAGATTATAATTATGTCATAAATATCATACAAAACCATCACCCTGAAGGGAGAAGGAGGAAAGATGATAATCTGTGTAATTTTGGAAATGAAGGGTCTAAGAGTAAGCAAAAGGAACTACATGAAACTCTGTATTCTAGTAGGTTAAGTTATTCCCTATGAGGATACAGGTTAACCTCTCTCATACTGTGGTATATGGATACTAGAAATAAACAAGGACGTAAGTGAAATGGATGCTAGAAGCCAGAATTCTCACCGTGCGAGTGTCAGATTAAAGATAAGCAAGGAAAGAAGTCTAGAATGATCCATGTGGAAATAAATGGGTTTGGACTAGAGATACTGGACTAAGCTCATGCTTAGCTTATCATAGGTACTGATGGTTATATGTAGAAATATTTATAGTTAACACGTTATGTGTGGGTTAGTATATGAAAATATTTCATTGTTCTATAATTTAGCCTAAAAGAAAAACCACCTGAGTAGGAATGAACATGCCTAACACCCTGATCTTGAATTTTAATATCATTCTCCAGTAAAAGGTACCAGAACTCTTTGGAAAAATGGTTGATTCTAGAATTGGGACAGGGGAGGATGTGAGCCTTGAAAATTCTGTAGTAAGAAGTACTTCAAACAAAGAAATGAAACAGAACACCCACATCGAGGAGGTCTACCAAGGCGACACAGAGGCCAAATGCAAAGGCTCCCAACAACCAAACCTAAAAATATATGAGCAACAAAGGACATAAAAGATTATTAGATTATAATCCTAAACATAAAGTAAATATTTGAGTCCATACTGACAGAAATAACTAAATAAATAGGAGAGAAAGGGATCTGCAATCCTAGCAGTTGGGAGGCTGAGGAAAGAGGACTGATGTCCTAAGCCAGCCTGGACTATATACTGAGACCCTGTCTCAAAAAAAAAAAAAAAGCAAACAAACAAAACTCAGAAATCCAGTCTTTGTATCATATTATTTGTTTTGGAAAATACACCTATATTTCATGAAAATATGCTATGTATATTACATGTAAATGATTCATTACTGTTATTTTTAAATGAATTTACATTATCGTGAGGACCAATTTCTGTCTTTATTTTTATTTATTTATTTTTATTTTTATTTTATTTTATTTTTTATTGTGATACTATGGGGCTGAACCCAAGGCGTCACACATGCTTAGCAAGGGCTTTACCACTAGGCTGAATCCCTACCCCCTTTTTAAATTTTTTATCTTGAGGTAGGATTTTGTTAGATCATGCAGGCCTCCTGCCTCCACCTCCTGAATTGCTGGGATTACAGGTGTGCACCAGTGCACTCTGCAAATTCCTATCTGTAACCACGTTGTGATAGAAAATACATTACTGTTATATTCACCCTGCTGTGCAACAGCATACCAGAACTCACTCCTCCTGTCAAACAGTCACATACCCCTCGGCTGATTTCTCCCTCTCACTCTTTGTTGTTGTTGTTAGGTGCCGTCGAGTCGGTATCCAACTCATAGCGGCCCTCTGTACAACAGGAGAAACACTATTGTCAGTGCTTCTCTGCTGTGCATTGGGTTTTCAATGGCAGGTTGATTTTTGGGAGGGGGTTGCCAGGTCCTTCTCCCAAGCCTACAGCATCTGGTGTTCCCAGGCGGTCTCCCATCCAGGTACTAACCAGGCCTGACCCTGCTTAGCTTCCGTGATCTGACGGGATCGGATGCCACAGGGCTACAGCTGCAGGCTCTCACTCTTACTCTATTCCAATCTCTCGGAACCACTGTTCTATTCTCAATTACTATGAAATTAACTCTTTAAAATCTCACTCATGAGTGCGATCATGTAATAAATACATCTCTTTCTGTGTAGATTTAGTCAACATAATGTCCCCCAAGTCGATCCAAGTTGTCACAAATGATAAGATTTCATACTTTTTATGGATGAATAGTATTCCATTATGTATATATACTACATTTTCTTTTATCTACTCATCTGTTAATGGATATCTAGGTTGGTTCCCTGCTCTGACTATTGTGAATAGTGCTGCAAAAAATGTGGGAGTGCAGGTGCCCTGTCCTCATACCCATTTCGTATACCCAATAGGTGGGGTTGCTGGATGATATGGCAGCGCTGATTAAGTTTTCTGAAAAATCTCCAGACTGCTCTCTATAATGGCTGTACTAATTCAAATTCACACTAACAGTGCACAAGGTTTCTTCTTCCTCTACATCCTCCACCATTATTATTTTTCATCTTTTTGATAATAGCCATTCTCACCAAGGTGCAGTAATATCTCATTGTGGTTTTTATTTGCATTTTCCTAGTGATTAATAGTATTAAGCATTGTTCATATATCTGTTGGCCAGTTACATGCCTTCTTTTTAGAAATGTCTATTCAGAACTTAAGTCTATTTTAATTTTATTATGCTACTGAAATGTTTGACCTCCTTATATTAACCCCCTTATCAGATGTGTGTTGTTGTTGTTAGGTGCCATCAAGTTGGGTCCAACTCATAGTGACATTAGGTATAACAGAATGAAACACTCCCCAACACTGTGCCATGCCTGGCTCTATGCCAGTGCTTCTCTGCTGCTCATAGGGTTTTCAATGGCTGATTGTTTTGGGAGTGGGCTGCCAGGTCCTTCTCCCAAGCCTACAGCACCTGGTATTTCCACATGGTCTCCCATCCAAGGACTAACCTGGCCTGACCTTGTTTATCTTTCGAGATCAGATGGGATCAGATGTCAGGGTGGTGTGGCTGTAGACTGTCAGATGTGTAGTTTAAAAATATTTTTTTAATTTTTGTGTTTGTTGCCTGTGCATTTAGGAATAATATTTTTAAAAAATCACCCAAACCAATGTCGTGAGGAGTTTGCCCTACATTTTCTTCTAGTAGAATTTGAATGTATTCATTACAAAGAAAATGATGAAAGGTTAAGATGACAGACGTGCTAATCATCTTGAGTTCACCATCACCTGATGTATATATGAATTAAAACACGTTGTGGCTAAAATAGGTACAACTATTATGGGTCACTCAAAAAATAAATTTAAAAAGTATTTATTTATTAATTCATTTAAAAATAACAGTAACAAATCATTTACATGTAAATACAAATAGCATATTTTCATGAAATATAGGTATATTTTCCAAAACAAATAATATGATACGAAGACTGGATTTCTAGGTTGCTTACTTTTTTTTTTTTTTTTTTCTTTTTGAGACAGGGTCTTGATATATAGTCCAGGCTGGCTTAGAACACCATTCATGCCTCAGGCTCCCAACTGCTAGGATTACAGGCCTACGCCACCACAACAGCCTGCATTTTTGTTTTCAATTCTTGTATCTACTCTGCATTTCATCTGTTGTGACACCACATACCAAGAGATTTTCGAAAACTCCATTGCCTAGTAGTGAGTGAAAGAATGAGAATGTGGAAAGCAAAGTACATTTGGTGTTAGTGTAAAAATAGTCTTCATCCCACTAATCCCTTGACAGTGTCTCACAGAGACCCCATGTGTCCCCAGAAGGCCCTTTAAGAACTGCTGCTGTAGGTCTAACCTCTAATCTGCAAGCTCTGCAGACGAACGTGTTAACTGACATCATCGAGGGACTATCAGTGAAATACAGAATGCAGGGAACCTGACAGAACCATGATCTAATCTCTTCTATAAATAAATCACAAGAAGATGGAGGAAGAAATTATAAACTGAAGGAAACTTCCACAGACTTACCCACCAAATGCTAAGTGGATATCTTATTGAATTTTGATTCGAACACTCCAGTTTATTTAAAAAATAGATTTTTGAGACAATTGGTGAGATTTAAACAATGATTAGATATTTGATGACATTAGAGAAGATTTACAATCTTTTAGGTAGGATAATGACATTCTCACCACATTCACCAACAGTATTTAAGTTTTACAGATACTTGCTGAAATGCTTACAAATAAACTATGATATCCACAACTTGCTTCAAAATAATCCATTGGGAGGGAGGAAAGAATGCGGGGAGGAGTTCAGACTGGCCAGGAATGGGTTCACAAGGTTCTTCACATTATTTTCTCTAATTTTGTATGTATTTCCACCTTTTCATAATAAAAAGAGAATAGAAGAAGACATGAGACAGTCTCCAGAAATGTCCACTGGAACTTGGTTCTTGGGGTTCATTCTGGAGCAGAGCTGAGAAAAAGGAACCTTCAACACCCCTCAGAGGAGCTGTTGCTTTTCAGCTCAGAAATGATTATTAAGGAGATATAAAAAGGGGTTTCTGATTTCCTCATGAAAACAGGATGAACAATGGTAATTAGACTTTTATTCTGATTGTAGGACAATGTGCCTTCTATTTGCTTCTGCTCTGTGCTGCATGCAATACAGGAGTTGGGACCCATAGGGGCCTGTGCACATGGAAGGTGCAGGAAAGAAGGGAACATAAGATGTCATGACTGCTGTCCCTCTTTGTGTAGGTTTGGGGAAGCACTGGGTTACAAAAATGCTTTACGGTGTCACTGTCAAATCATACATACACATAAATGCACACACATACACACACACACACACACATACACACACAAATCCCATATGATGAAACACACAAAAACAATTTTTTGATCAAGTGACAGATTGGGATACAGTATTTCCAACATCTGTAATAAAGAGTTGATATTTATACAAGATTTTTATCACGTTCCATATGAAGAAATACCATGCAGCAATTAAACTATGTCCAACTCTGTTTGATGAAAGTGAAGAGGATTTAAAACATTTACTGATGAAGATCAAAGATCATAGCCTTCAATGTGGGTTGTGACTAAACATCAACAAAACAAAAATCCTTACGACTGGGTCAGTATACAACTTCACAATAAATGGAGAAAAGATTGAGGTTGTCCAAGATTTTGCTTTGCTTGGCTCTATAATCAACACCCATGAAAGAAGCAGTCAAGAAATCAAAAGACACATTGCTCTAGGAAAAGCTGTGGCAAAAGATCTCTTTAGAGTATTGAAAAGCAAAGATGTCACATTGAAGATGAAGGTGCGTCTGACTCATGCCATGGTATTTTCAGCGGCATCATATGGTTGTGAAAGCTGGACACTGAACAAGGGAGATAGGAAAAGAGTTGATGCTTTTGAGTTATGGTGCTACAGATGATTATTGAATATACCATGGACTGCCAAAAGAACCAACAAATCTGTCCTAGAAGAAGTGCAACCAGAGTGCTCCTTAGAAGCAAGAATGGCCAGACTGCATCTTACATGTTTCAGATATGTAGTCAGGAGAGATCAATCCCTGGAGAAAGACATCATGTTTGGGAGAGTGGCAGGTCAACAACAACAACAAAAAAGGAAAACCCTCCACCAGATAGATTGAAACAGTGTCTGCAACAATGGGGTTAAACATAAATAAGATCGTGTGCCTGGCACAGAATTGGGAAGTGTTTTGATCTGCTGTACATAGGGTCACTATGAGTTGGACTCAATTCGATGGCACCTAATAACAACAACAATCACAGATTACTAAGGAAAACTTATGTATCAAAAACAGTACACTAAGTATAATCCTATTTATTCAAACAGAAACAATAAAAACACTACATACATGTGCATTTGTATATATGGATCTAGATGATTCTCAGAGTACTAAATGAGAATATTTTTCCTTAAACTCATTTTTCCCTAAAATTCCAATTCAGGTACTCCACTGTCCTTTAGGTCAAGATGTCCCAGCAGAACTGGATACAGAAAAGACATCCAATTATGGACTGATAAGCATTTAGAAGCTGAAATTCATGTGTAAAATACTTGTAAAACCATTCCTTGCTTTATGTCCTACAAGGAGAGAAATGTACCTTTCTCTGAAGAGGAGAATAAAGACTACAGGAAACCAGAGCCCTGTGAACTAGACACAATTTCTGCAGAGAATGCATGTGCACTGCCTTCTCCTTGAAAGTTAACAGCAAGGGGAGGGGCACACAGGGAGTGCAGGTAGGTCTAGGGTTAGAGCACAGAGTTGCCAGTGTGTGCCTTCCCTCCCCTCCACACCCTGCAATGAGCACTTCTAAAGGAGCTGCTCACTCAGTGGAGGACCAAGGGAACACCACCAGATGTGGCTGGATGGGGTGAGGTAATATCAGAGGCACAGCAGCTCCAAGGTAGCCCCACCAAGTTCCTCAAATGCTTGAAGAACTATATCTCCTATGCAGAGCAGGAGGGAGTAATGTCTCCACACCTGCCAGCCTCTTGGATAGACCAGCAGATGGTGACATAAACAGTGTGGCCAAAGGCCAATTGGGGCTGCCAACCCCTAACTGGAATCCCAGGGAATGGTGGTATGATGCACATTTTAGCAAATTCTAATAAGACAGACCCCACAGAGGTCCAGCTGTCTTCTTACCCCCAGGAGTCACAGTGGTCCTTAAATGCCAAGCACTTAGCTAAACCCCAGAGAAGAGGGACAGGCAAGGGAAACTGAATTGTCAGGACTTACACTTTTGAGAATTTTGCTAGATGGCCTTTAAGTGTGTTTACTGTCGTTAGGTAAAATGGGTAAATTGAACAGAAACGATGAAGAAAAAATGGCAAAAATTCTGAATACTATCCTTTAGCTAAAGAGATTTGGGGCACTCTCGCCACGAAAAGAGAAAGGTAACTGTGGAAGGGTGATCTGATAAGTTGCTTGACCATGGTAACCATTTCATTACCTATACAATGGCTCCCCGTTACCCATGGATGGCATATCCCAGAACTCCCAGTGGGTATCTACAACCACAGAGAGCACTGAATCTTATGTATACTAGGCTTTTTCTTACATATCCATACATGTGTTACTCAGCTGTCATCACTGCAGAAGAAAAACCAACCCAGATACATTTACCAGGGGAGAGGTTTATTGGGAACTCACAGAGAGTCAGTCCATAGTGGTGGCAGGGTAGGCATGGTGGTGGCAGCAGCAGAGCATATGGTAGATGACTTCATAGCACGGCAGACCAGGAACAGGGAGAGACCAGGGCTGTGGGTCCAGGGGTAAAATCCTCCAAGCCCTGCCCCCCAGGGAGCTACTTCCACAAAGCATGAATCCCATTTCCAAGGTTTCATAACTTCCCAGGATAGCACCACCAGCTCAGGACCAAGTGACATGAACTTTAGGTGGCAATTTAGGCCTAAACTGTACGACAAAGTTTAATTTATAATTTAGACATAGGAAAAGATTAATAACAAGAAGAATTACCATGATATGTTGTAATAAAAGTTATTCAAAATGTATATATTATTTCTGGAATTTTCCATGTAACAGTTTCATCTCACAATTGATGGTTGATAACTGAAACCACAAAAAGTAAAATTGTGCATAAAGGAGAATTATTGTATGAATGTCAAAAACCATGTTGTATTTCTTAAATACATTCCACAAAGCATTAGGAAAACACAAATGATATGTGTATGTACGTGTGTATTTGTGTGAGCAGGTATATATGTATATGCATAAATTTACCTAAACAAACAGAAACTGATTTCCTGGGGCAACAAAGAAGGATTTAGAGAATGGGTAAAGAAAGAATTTCACCTTTCTTATCTTTTATACTTCTGTAAATTGTTTTTGTGTTCACATTGAACACATTCTTGTTTGTTTCTCAGAAATGGTCTCCCAGACCATATCTGGGGCTGGACTTTATGAGAGGGCATTTACCACAGGCCACCACATCTTTGTCATATACATGACGTCAGACAGGAATAATGGGGGACTTGCTGACTGTCCTTGACATGCAGAAGGAAAGATAACTGTGCAAAGCATTGGAGCATTGTCACGTGTGCCCCACATTAGCTATTCAGGATGTAGAACATAGTCCGGCAGTGCCTCTCCCACAACCATCCACCCACTCATTTTGCACAAAGGTGGGAAAAGTACCTCAAACCCTTGAGTACATTCTTCCCACAAGGCCTCCAAGACACTGCCTCCTGATTTGCAGCACTATTTGCACCGCAAAAGTAGGTAGAGTCCATCTGCCAGACACTTTTTACCCTTTTCACTGCTATCTACACATATAGACAACTGCATTTTGAAAAAGCCACCAAGTGGCAATTTTATTTATCCTAATTTCAGTATTTGCACATAGCTGTTGTTGCTGTTAGGTGCTGTCAAGTCGTGTCCGACTAAACGCAACCCTCATAGGGTTTTCAATGGCTGACTGTTTCGGGATTGCCTTGGGAGTGGATTGCCATGTCCTTCTCCCAGTTTTGTGGTGCTAGGATTCAAACTCAGGACCTCAGAGACTGCAGAGCAGTGCTCTACCAACTGAGCTAAATCCCAGCTCCATTTGCACATAGCAAAGTTCCCCAAAACCCTTATTTCAAATCAGTGAATGTTTATTAAGCATCTTTGACATGCAGTCTACTGGCACAAGGTAGGGAGGGTACCAGGATGAGCAAGATAGTTTTTGACTTGGAGAATTCACAGTCGGAGAGGAAGGACAAATATGAAAACAACTGATAATTATATGACAAAAGAAAGCAAGTGCTATTAATAACTATAGGGAAAGCAATGAGGGAGTAAAGAAAAGAAGTATTTGATTCTACATGAGTGTTTGGGCTGGCCTTCAAGGAATTTTAAGGATTTCATTCAAGGATTTAATAGGCATAAATAGAACAAAGATTGCCTGAGCCAAAGGAACACCACCATGAGCAAAAGCAAGGAGGTAGGAAAGGAAGACTAAAGTCTTTCCACCATGGTCAGGTCTCCAGGAACATGTGTTCTCTACACCCTTCACTCTGTTTATCACTTTACATTTTGTATTCATTGACCCCGTGCAACCAAGGGCCACGTAGGCTGACTTGGTCTGAAACAAGGAGAAAAAGGAAGCAAATGAGACAAGCACTTGGCAAATCTAGGTCCCCTGAGAGCACAGGTGCTCATGTATCATGGAGGAGCAACTTGGGAGGTTCTAAAAGCACATCTCTAAGAGACTAAGATTTCCGCTGCTGACCTGAGAAGTGCTGAAACATAGTGTGTCACAGGACTGGAGCTGGCAAAATGAATGGGTGGACTTTTTCCCTCTTGGTTTAAAATTCTTCAAATTGGGCTCCAGCTGAATTCAAATCCTAATTCCAAGTCAACAGCTGTGGTACATTTAGATCAATTCTTTTGATGTCTTTATCCATTGAGGTCCATCCCAGCTTGTGGAGAAGCACCACCCTCTATTGGAAAGGAGGTCTCCTGAGTTTCCATCACTACCAGGAAAACCCACTCAGTTTGCAAGTAAAAGGGGCAGTTGCTCTATATGGCTCGTCAAACCATCCACCAAATGGTAAAGATTTTCCCATCCATTGGATTCAACACGACAAATACAAAATCTGGTTTTTGCAGTGGTTAGTTGTTTATACTGAATATTAGACTTTAGACCACTATCTTCTGACTTACTTAAAAACTGATACACATATTCATTGGTAACAGTCCACGAAAGGTATGCAAGATTCCTAGTAAAAACACAACTGAAAAGGCACGTAAAAGGCAAATGTAAATATCATAAAGCTTGACAAATAGTCTAGCTGAAATGTGAGATGTTATTGAACATAATATTATTTGATAAAAAGTAATTATTCTTTTGTTTCTCTCACTTACTCATCAACATTTTTGCAGGTCTATTACATCCCCAACATGCGCTTGATTTAATAAGTGAATAAAGCATTGTTACTGAGTTCCTGTAGCGGAAAGGACAAGTCAGGCAATCGCTAAGATGGAATGACAGGTATGACAACAGAGGTAAGCATGGGGAGCAGAGAACCCCTAACTCAGTCCTAGACATGTACGTTGGTATACAGAAAGGTAGAAATGCTTACATTGCATCCTAAAGAATAGACAGAAGTCAACCACATGGAAGACCAGAGCACACTGTTTTGCAGAAACGGAGAAGAGGAATATGGAGGAACAGATCTGTATGAGAGACTAGCGAGTGTAGGGACCACCAAGTTCATGAGGTATAAGAGGCAAGATGTGGAAGAGCAGGAAGAGAGGCTGAGTGGGAGTGGATCCCTCATGTTAGGACTGAAAAGGATGTGAGTGGTCATCGAGCACTGGATTCCTAAATACCTCCAGTGACCTGCAGCTTAGCACTTACATGGCTACAGTGACTCTCATTGGCACCCTGGGATCTCTCAAGACAAGATTAATCCCTATCCTACCTATGGAACTAAAATCACGTCAACTCTTTTGAGAATAAATATAGAACCAAAGAACTGAAGAAATGATTAGATAGTAAGATATTCACAGATCAAGATAATCAGAACAGAGCAGATGATGAGCTAGAACACCCGGGTTTACATGCTTCCCCTGTGGCATCTACAAATATCAACAAATAGCTAAGTCTCAGACCAAAGAAAACACTTGGCAAGCCCTTTCTCACTTCTGTTAAACACACACAACTTCTGAGGGCAAGAGAAAAGGGCTCAAGGTCCAGCCTAAAGCTCTGTGTACTTCTATGTGCTTCTTTGGGAAACCTCTGCTCTCTTCCTCAGCAGGCCCTGTCCCACTAGTACCCACTCTCCCTGAAGGCTCTGTGGAAACAAATTACTAAGCGAGATCTCAATTCTACTGATCAGACTCGTCTGCAGTACAATGGAACACAATCAACCCTGTTAATTTCAGCTGAGCAAATGGGGGGAGCAGAGAAATCACAGCTCCTCAGAGAAAGCAATTCAATTTGCAAACCCTAATTGTGAGCTGAAATTAAAACAATGGAAGGCACAAAGCAACTGCATACAAAAGTCCAGGTAATGTCAGTGACAAGGGACAGCATCCTTCTGCAGGCAAGTGCACTTCTCAACCAGGTTTCTCCCACAGCCCTGACGATTATGTCTGCATTTGCCACTATTTAGTAGCACAAGGCTAAAAGGAGCAATGAAATTAAACCTGAGAGTGAAAACACAGGCATATCTTCCCCTTTCAAACTGTATGCGTCATAAAGATGGCATGCTCCAGAGAGGGACTCCAGGAAAAGGGAAGAGGCCCAGGCACCAAAGAAAGGCAGTTAATGGGAACAAAGTCTGAAACCACAAGAATGGGTGGAGGCATAAGAGATTGTTGGCAGAAACATAAGTAACAGTCCCTCTTGGGGGCTTAAGGACTAAGAAATTGCCTTGGGAATCAGACAGAAAGGAAGTCAGTTATCACCTCCATCCCTTCCTGTTGATTGACCTTGGACAAATTCTTTAACTACAGAAAGGTTTAATTACCCATCTTCACAACTTTATAGGCTTATTGAAAGACTGAGTCAGATACAATGATTGCATGGTCTTCTGAGAGTATCTGACACATAACAGGCATACAATGCCTTTAAGCTTGGAATAAGAAAGTCTGGCAAACACCAAATAAGCAGCACTTGTTTGCTACATAAAGTAGAAAAGAAGCAAGAAGAAACACTGCATTCTTGCATGTTTGAGAAAAAGTGGGCCAGTAACACCACGGGAAATGGTGATTACAAATAGAAGAATGGATGTGGCCCCCAGATGTTGTCTTCATACTCCCCACCTTCATAGCAGGTAGCATAAGAATAATCACCATCTTCACTTTATAGCAACGACTGACTGAACAAGTAAATGAATTATAGAATACTTACTCCACAAGATAATTTTGTAGAGTAGGAGAAGTCTTTAAAAATTGAGTAAGCAAATCTTTGTTTTATCCTTAAGAAACAGAGTGCCAGAGAAGTTATAATGATTTTAACTAAAGTCCTACTGTGCAGTCAAGAACTGAGTACAGTGATTAGTTTCAGGAGCTCCTGAATTTGTCTCTGAGCAGCCTTGGAAGACTGATTACCTACATATCCTTCCCATCTCCTCCTTATTTAGTTTTCTATGGAAACAATACCACCAGCACCGTCTGCAAAGAAGTTCGATATGTCTGGAGGACAGTATCTTGAAAGGATTGAGATAAGAGAACAATATTATCTATAGGACTTGGGCATTAGCTGTGTGCAAGGCATGACTAGGGGAAATGATGCCTGTAGCAGCTTTTAGAAAAGAAGATATTTTAAAACTTCATGAATAAAAACGTTGATTTCCTTCAACATGGAGCAATGTGGAAACTGATTTCTGGATTCGAGGTGCTCATAAAGACACACATACCAAAAGAATGAGCTGCATTACCTAGAGAGTTCACTGCTGAACATCAAGGAAAGTAGAGTTTGTTCTTCTTCTTGGGACAACTAACTCACAAGAAACTGTTTCACCTCACAGCTACCTTGAAAGAGAAAATGACCTCATCACTACCTTTCAGTGGCACTTCAAAAACCATGTCCACAACCTCCTGCTCTGCAGTGGGGCTGAACAAAGGAAAATCAAAGAGCAGTGGCTTGTGCCAGATTAGCCAGAGAATGTCCTGGCAGGGAGTGTTCTGGAGTGCTCACCATCCAGGAGAGGGCGCTGTTCCTCAAGGTCGGCTAGCTTTGGATGTGGCCTCACACCATGGACACATCTACCATGGATGTGGCACACATCTACTATGGACATTCTATTGTTGGCATAGAGCATTCAAAGATATTTTTTCAGAATCATTGCTTTGGTTTATTTCAAAAATTTATAGGTCAGGCAGTATATATATTCATTTTCTCATTTAATCTTTATAGCCAATAAAGTAGAAAGCAAACTGTAATAGAAAGAATGGGGACAGAGTCAAACTGCTCTGAGCTTCAATTCTGGCTTTATCTCCAGTAGGTAAACTTCATTCCTTCATCCAAATAGGATAATAATCCACCCCTTGTAAAATTACAGTGAGTTTCACCATTATGTATTGAAATGCCTGACAAAGAGTAGAACCCAATAGGTAAATGGCTATTAATATTATTGTTTTCATAACTATAAAGTAGATTTAAAACCAGACACAGAGAAATCAAACAAGCCTCCTGAGTAAGTAATGAATCCAGATGTGGGAGAAGCTGTTAAGTATCTATTACTCATTACCCAGTCTCTTTCTTAGTAACAGACCTTGTTATAAAGTGTTATTAAAAGTCAGTGTGCCCAACTAAAAGATTATGTCATATTATCCAGCCTCCCTTCTTTCTACAGAGAGCTGGTGAAATGCAAACACAAGATTGCAGATGGAATAACAGAAAGTTTTCTTAAGGACAGAGAGCTGGCATATGCCTTTTGTTTTGCTTTGGATTGTCACTGTTGTTTTATAGACAGGTTTCACTATGCAGACAAGGCTGGTCTTAAACTCACTATGTAACCCACGTTAGCCTCAGACTTGTGATATTACTGACTCAGCCTCTCAAATTCTGGGATTATAGGAGTGTATTATCACAATAAGTGGTGTCTGCCTTTTTTGTCCCCCTTCACCTGCCAGGTACTTGTCTGAAATGCAGATGCATTAGCCAAAGGTACTCTGGTAGCAATATCAGAATCGAAGGTCATTCTGAGTACATGGTGGAATACCAAGATAAAAGGAACACAGGTCAATAATGAACTTGGAGTTGCTATATATCCCTGGTGTGCCCATTTCTGAGTTCATCTTATGTGAAACAACACTGTTATTTCTGGCTTCTGTTATGAGCAAGTCAATACAATTCCTAACTGGTATAGTAGGTCTGACTTTAAGTCTAGAGAAAGCATTGATGGTGACCTGCTAGTCCTGTGCTTGGGAAATCCATTGGTCCAAGGCAAACTGATATTCATCCAAAAAGGCATGCTTCCTCTCAGAAGAATAGTATCAAAACATACTTTCACATTTTATCTTATCTAAGGAAAACCTTTCTCACTGAAGAGTAAAATAAATGTTCTGGTTGAATCTCATTCAACAGATATTTCCTGTGCATCTGTACGCAAAGTAACAGAGAAGAATCAAAGATAAGGCCCAGGTTCTGAGCTGAGGATCCTGTGTAATCTGGTTGTAGTCAAAGATTCATTCCTGGTACTTATAGCCTGAATTGCACTGATTCATTTATTCTTTCCTTTAGGAAAGATTACTGAGTACCTTCTAAGTGACAGGAATGGTAATAGAAAAAAGTAACCATTACCCTTGCTCTCCACAGAGCTCATGTCATAGTTGAGGGAGAGAGAGACAATAAAAGCATGTAGATCAGCGATATAGCTTCACTGAGGGATCTGCATGCAAAGTTCCTTACACTGGGCAGAAAGACAAGGTCTATCTGAAGAGGTAATATTTGGACCAAGACCTTTATGCAGAAGGGATGCAATCATTGAGAACCAGGGAACAGCAAAGGCAAAAATAAGCCACAAGGAAATCTGGTTGATTCTGGGATCAGAGAGAAAGCCAGGGGGAGTGGAATGTATTGAGCAAGGGCTGGAAAAGGGAGAGATGAAGTCATAGATACAGAAGTGTCAGATCTATCAGATCTTATAGACCAGGGCAGTAAATGTAGATTTTAAGAGCAGTAACTAAAATAGAAGCCATCAGAAGAGTCTAAAGCAGGGAAGCAAGAGGATCTGATTCATAATTTTAAAAGATCACTTTGACAGCTGGGTACAAAGTAGACCATAAGGCTGAAAATCTTGCTGCAAGACCAGTTGGGAGCCCAACACTGTAATCACATGAGAAACAAAAATGGAGACTGTCAGGCACAGGACTTAGTGAGCAACAGGCAGATTTAGGATTTATTTCAGAGCTACAGACACTTGGCATACCAATGAACTGCTTCTTATACCAGCAAAAGCATTCACCTTTTCAGTGGCGCTTCCTTTGAAATATACTGTTTTATTTAAAGTCAAGTGTCTATGAAATATTAATCTCTTGCACTCCTTGATCCTGGACTGACCAAAAAATTACCAGTGTACAAAATGATCCCCACCAAACAGGGGAATTTCTTAAACATCTCTGATATGCTCCTCACAACTTTACCATTCTCCTGCTTTTCTATGGCATCTTCACCTTAAAATCCAAGCACCATATAGAAAGTACCAAGGGCACAGAGCCTATTCCAAAGATCCGTTAGACCAAGCAGTTACTTTACAATGAAAATGTTAATTCTGAATAAATTAGAGATCTCCACAGGATGGGATAACATGGTGCACCATTTACCCTGTGAACACATGTTCTTGCCTTTCCTCTACTTTTATGTGGAGAACACCTCATTTGCAGGAACAAAGAGATGAAGTCATTGTTTGGGAACCTTTCTCCTGCTTAGCTGCTAATGAAGTCTGCAAGTTGTCAAAGTCTGGAGGAAGATGGTTTTATTTCTCTGCTCTTTCTGTCCCTTCTTTCCGCTCCTTGCCTCTTGTCCACTTCCATAGAAGTGCACTGATCAGCACAAATGACTGGGAATGGAATCCTGTGGATTCCAGAAGGCTTTGGTCCAACTAGAATCAAACTCTGACATAGACTTTCATTGCAAGGACACTTGATTGGTAAAAAAATGTGTTAGGCACTGTGCCTAGCACAGCATCAAAGCTGAAGAAATCAAAGAAGAGATTGTCTTTGTGTAACTGCCGTAGGCTTGGAGCTTGCATGTCACCTCATTGTGTTTCATCTGCACAGCAAGTCTAAAGAAGCTACCATCCTCAAAGTTTTATAGACAAGGAAACTGAGTCTCTATGGAATCAGGCATTTTGCCCACAGTGACCTATAGTAAGTGGTAATGCAGCAATTCAAACTGGATTCTAAGAGCTACACACCCTGCACTTTTGCTATATCAGGCCACCCTCTACTCAGCAAGAGTGAAACATTAGCTCTGTGATCAGGATTTAAGACAACCATTCATGCTGAGTATCGTGGCTTACATCTATAATCCCAGCTACTCAGGAGGCTGAGGCAGGAGGATCGTAAGTTTGAGGCCAGAGGCAGCCTGCACAACATAGTGAGACCCTATCTTAAAAAATAAAAAAAGAGGTCAGAGGGGTACAGCTCAGTGTTGGAACATTTACCTAGCATGTGCAAGGTCCTGGGTTCAACCCTCAAGTATTGAAAAAAAGAAAAAAAGAAAAAGAAAAGACTTAAATCCTCTTCAGTTCAGGGATACTGGATTAAATAATTGAATTTCTCAGAGCCTCACCTGCAACCTATGGTGCATAGAGGGAGTGACATATGTGAAGGTACTTTATAAACTACAAATTTTATAACATATCATTATAAATTTTTAAAAGTTAAGTAAAACCGGAACAAGTATGTTATAGTATATATTTTCCTTATAAGCAGTTAGCCCCTTATGAATAAGTATTTCCTCAAATATTTAATAAAGACTTTAATGTAAGATTTGATCATGAATATATCCCACAATACTTGCCAAATTTTATCAATCATCATAATCATGACAATCATAATAGTAGCTCAAATTTATTAAATGTTTAACTTTTTTCAGATTCTGTTTTTTAAGTGTTAACACATTTATTCTCCAAAAAGCTCTGGGTGTCAGGTGTTATTATCATAGTCCCCCCTTTACACATGAGGAAGTAGAGGAATAGAGAAATGTTAGGATATGAATCCAAATATTCTTTTTCCCCAGTCCACACTAAATTACTGTGTAGTGCTATAGTCCATACATTCCTATTATAATTCGTTGTTCTTTTTGTAGAAAAATATCATTTCTTAAAGATGGGGTGCCCATCTCTGTGGAACATTAAAATACTTCTGGACAATGTAAGTGGAGTAGAAATCTTCAAGATTAACACTCCAGGGCACTTTCTGGCTTTCCACTGCAGCTTAAGCCCTTCCTGATCTGCCTTTTCATCAGGTCCTAGTGACTCCTTAGTGATTTCCTCCCACTAGGAGTTTCTCTTTCAGTCTGTTCCTGCCGTCCTTGTGTGGTAATCTGGGATTAAAAGAGGAACATCAAATATGAATTTGCAGCTGGGAAGTTCTGAACTCCCTGGAGCAGGGGATTAGATACAGGTAAACTAGTAACACTGACACTCCCAGGCACAGAGTGAGCCGATGTGCTAACATAGTGAAGCCAACGTTTACAGCCATAGCTTACTTTGTAAATTTACAGCAAAAGAGTGGCTATGCAGCTAATCACAAGGTATTCTTTTGCCCCTCTTTGGAGCACCTCCTGGTTTTGCTCAGACCCCCGTGGGAACCACACTGCCTCCCAGCGGAGCCACACAGGATGCTCAGGAGCTGGATCCTCTAATATGGAAAAGATGTGACCCATGACTATCCTGGTGGATGGGCCATGAAGATCCCAGATTAAATATTATTTCTAAGCACTTCCAAATGAAATTAGGAATTTGTCCCTTTTCTTTCTCATTACTCTTTGAGCCCTAGGAATGACTGACACCACAGGCTATGCTGGGTTTCCATCTTCCAGAAGGCAGAAGGTAGGACTTCTCAGTTTCCATAATCGTGATCCAGGTCCTCGTAATAAATCTCCTTTGACAGACAGGCAGATGAACTGACATGTAGATACTCTACTGGTTCTCTTTCTCCAGGGAACCCTGAATGGCACAATAGCTCACAGTGGGAAGTGATAGCTCCTCAGAGTGATTCAGCAGGACAGGACCTCAATGGCGAAAATGGGAAACAGGAGGCAAACACCTGTCCCTAACTTTTAAAGCACCAGGTATATAATGGACATGACCAGGCAAAGTGGATATTTGGATCAATTAATATTAAGTAAGCATTTGCTGTGTGTGAATCTTGGGGCTAGATGCTTTCCCATACATTTTTTTACATGATGCTCATAATAAAAAATAGAAGTATCAATGTGCACTCAAGTTATAAAGACAATATTAAAATATAATGGAGAAAACTCTCCAGCTGAATATAAAAATTTTAGCATTCTTCACCCATCTCTCATTCAATGTTAAGGATTACCCAGACAACTGTGGATGGATATTTCTTCTGTTCTATCATTTAATCTAGTTCAGTTTTTCTCAAACCTCAGTGTGCAAAGCAATTATTGCCCAAGGTTATAGACACAAAATCTTATTTACTGTGCTTCATGGTCAATTTTAGGACATTTCAAGGGTATTTCCAGGGCCTCTGGATTCCAGTAAGTAGGCTGCATCCAGCTTAAACACACCCTGCAGAGAAGAGTGGGGCTGGATCCAGCGTGTACTCTCCTGCTCAGCCGAGTAGGCCACAAGGAAGACATACTTTTCTGTATTTCATTTTTCCAGAGAGGAACCACCTTTTTAAAATTCACACAACTGTACATATTCAAATGCTCTGTCCCTGGTTATTTTGACTGAATGTGATTCAGGCCCAAGGAGCTCACTTTAGAACTTAAATAGTCAGGTCTAAGCACGGCATTCTTTTATTTATATACCTCCCTCTCTTCCCTGGAACACGAGCTTCATATATTCAGTGCACCTATTTAATCATTTCTGTATCCCCAGCATCTCACTCAGTTCTTGGAACATAATATATTCTTGGTAAAGAATGATTAATGTATGATGAAGTTGAAGTAAAATTTAGAAATTAAGTTTAGCCAACATTCATTGACAGAGTGAATATATATGTCAGGCATGTAGTAGCCATCATATGTTGCTGTTGTTAGGTGCCTTAGAGTTAGTATCTGACTCATAGCGACCCTACATACAAGAGGGGAAACAGTATTGTCAGTGCTTCTCTGCTGTTCACAGAGTTTTCAATGGCAGATTAATTTTTGAGAGTGGGTTTCCAGCACCTGGTGTTCCCAGGCTGTCTTCCATCCAAGTACTAACCAGGCCTGACCCTGCTTAGCTTCCGAGATCTGATGTGATCAGATGCCACAGGGCTACGGCTGCAGGCCAGCCATCACATAATACTCATGAAATCCCTCTATGAGAGGCATTATCACTATTTTTATTCCTATGTCTTTAGTTGAATTATGTTGTTATTGTTAGGTGCCGTTGAGTCGGTGTCCTACTCATAGCAACCCTACATATAACAGATGAAACACTATTATCAGTGCTTCTCTGATATTCATATGGTTTTCAATGGCTGATTATTTTTTGGAAGTGGGTTGCCAGGTCCTTCTCACAAGCCTACAGCACCTGGTGTTCCCTGATGGTCTCCCTTCCAAGTACTAACCAGGCCCGACCCCGCTTAGCTTCTGAGATCTCATGGGATCGGACACCAGAGTAATATGGCTACAGGCTGAATTATGTTATATGTATTTATTTTATATGTTTTATTAATATTAACATATTTAATATTGTTAAAATAATAATGTGATCTTAACTTTTTGCTGAGATATTAAATGATAAATATTACCCCATCAGTGTATATTCTTCTATAACTTTTTTTATATTCCGCAAAATAACCTCTCATCCTACCAAAGCGGTGGCCTGATATATTAAAATGCTCTCCTATGGCCAGTTATTTAGATTCTCTAATTGTTGCCACTGCTAAAAATAACACTTCAATGACTACTCCTGTAGATAAGCCTTTGGCCTAATCCCTGATAATTAACTTAGAATACAATCCAAGATGTGAAATAACTGGGTCAAAGAGAATGAACTTCCAGAGACTACACACATACACTGTCTTCTTAAAATTTATCTTGTATGTTCTGCCTGCTCAAGAGTGATAAATTTAGGTTAGGTGCATATGCTGGCTGATTTGCTCAGAGTTGGCTTTTGCTCTAGAATAGTATTGTTGTTACTCTCACTGTCATGACCATCAAAGATTAAGATTTATCAAGCACTTGTTGTGGGGCTGGGCTTGGCAATTTCCCTGCATTATCCCATGTAAGCTTTACAGCAAGTTTATGGAGTCAGTGTGTATGTTAATCCCAAGGTCCCTACTGTGTATACGACCTTAAGAACAAAGCTAGCAACTGAAACCCTGGTCTGGTTACTGTCGAAGTTGTGATCTTTACTTCCATACCAGCTTCTTTTCAACAGAGGATTCTCTTGTGTAGTGGTCACTCAGAGTATAACTGATAAGGTGGTATATAACTCTAACTGGATGGCAGTTTATAGGACAAAAAGCACATTTTTAAAATTAATCACCAAATCATGTGTATATATTGAAGACTAGACTTTTCTTTCTATCATTGCATGATATGCCAAAGACCTAAATTTAAAAAAAAAAAGTAAAATTAAATAAAGAGAGAGGGGTAAGGGAGAGCATGTGAGAGGAAAGTACTATTTTAAAGTGATTCTATGTTTCTATAGGAAATGTGCTTCTCAAGGGGAACTGGTAAAAGACTCAGACTTTGATTAAAGCTAGTCCTTCCAAAGACTAGGGCTGGACAATACATAAAAGGTCACTGGCCCCTAAACATTGCCCAGAACTACTAAATCTAACTGGTGTTGGTTATTCTTACAGCCACCATGCTTGGATATTCTGCTCTTGCAACACGAGAAGAGTTCAAAATAACAACTACATCCATCCACCAGCAGATCCTTCTAACCAAAATCAATGTCACCACAGTTGTAGAATTCTGCATCTTATAACATAGTTCAGGTAAGGGAAAAACTTACATTGTTTTAATCATTTATAATGACACTTCTGATCATGACATTCTAGAGAAAAACACTATAGTTAAAAGAGTGTCATTACCACATTTGAATCTTCTCTTCTAAGACCCTCCTGCTCATTTCCCATGGAGAGTGAGATCTGTGTGCTTTCCTATGTGTAGAATCCAGTTCTAGAGATATTTTTTTCTACACAGACTCTGGAGGAAAAAGTATCATGTGGTAGTTAAATGTTAAGCTACCTGTACTCAAATTCTTGCTCTACCACTAATGAACTGTGTGCCATTAAGGAAGTAAATAGGTCTCTATGCTTCAGTATTGCCATGTGTGAAATGGGGATTAAGTGATGTCATACATGGGTTAATTGCTATGTGTGTGTTAGGCTGGATTATTATTTTTATTATTATTCCCTCCTATCAATCGTCTCTTTTCACATGATACTTAGCCACTCCTCCAGGTATCAAGTGAGAAGGTAGTTAATATAATTAAATCCTATAGAATTCACAAAAGCCGACTGATTTGGTAAAACTACCCTTAGGTTATTTCCATTTGGAAAGAGAGGTGCTGAAGATTTAAGAAGCTACAGTACAAATACAATACAAAGAAATGAACTCTCAAGACAGAATCCCAAGAATATGCTGGAAGAGAAAGAGAGAAAGAGGGGGAGGGAGGGACAGAGGAAGGAAGGAATTTAGAATGTTTGAACTGGAAGAAACTGGAAATACGTAGTATATTCTTCCCACTATACAAGTGGGGAGGCTGAGCCACCAAGGGGTAGGTTGACTGACCCTAGAGTAGGCTGTGACTATAATCCAGGATCCTATTTCTCAATCTACACTTCTTTCCACTACAACATGCTATTCTTTCTCATGTCTATAAGCAATTTACAAATTTCTTTTTTTAAAAGCGTAAAGATCAAAGCTGCAATAGGAGAACACACTACCTCTAAATTCACATCAAAACATTCAGAGTAAACACAGCTGTCACTGTGGCACTGTTCTTGTTAAATACTTCCATTCCCGAAGGAAGGAATGTGAGATTCCTAAGCCACACCTCTGGGGCCAGCCACCCTCTGTCCCCTTGTGATGGACTTTCCCGCCTCTACCCTCTCAATGGAGAGATGTCCAGGCAAATCTGAACTTCTGTCTCCCTTATTCACCCTTGTTACTATGACCTGCCTCTTGTCCTTTCTTCTTGGAACACCATCCTCCCAAGCCCCAATGCTCTCTATTGGAATCCCGCCAATTCTTGTAAAGGGGGCCCTGCTTGCTCCCCACTCCAATGAAGCAATTGTCCTTCTCTGCTATATGTAAATAAAATTTATTTTTTCTCCAGTCAGAGAATTGTTTCATAACTCCCTATCTTGTTGTTATTTGTATATGTATTTTATCTCCCCTGCTATTTCGAAAGCTTATTGAAGGCTAAATCACAACCTAGTTCATTTTGGTATCCTTGCCAGCAATCAATACATTGTCTTTATAAAGTGTTTACTAAACTGAATAAGGAAAAAATCCCACATGCCCAATTCTTCAGAAAATACACAGTGGAACCTTGCTTATAGCACATCTATTCTGAAACATATTTGCTTTATTCCAACTTATGATCTGTGCATCAAGCATAAATCATTTTCTCAAGTACATCTATAATAGAATGTTCATGTTAGCTTTGCTGAGGCACTGCAGCAGCCAGAAGACTGAGGAGTCCAAGCGATCAGACCCATTCCTGGCATTTCAACCAGACATAGCCACAGCATACTGATCTATTTTTTTATGTATAAAGGTATGTTCAGGCTTCCTATGGAAAGGGCAGAAAAATTGTTCCTGGTTTGCTCTTGAGTTAGTTTTTTCTCAGTGCTTATATAAAATCTCATCTCCTTTCAATAATTCTTATTATTAGGAAAAGAAAGGAGCATTCATTAGCTAAAAAGCCAAATGAGAGAAACATATAATTTACCTGAGTAGAAATACAAATAATAAGCAAATTAAGAAAATGATCATCCTCACAAGGAAAAGAGAAACCATAATTGATTCAATCTTAAAATATCATTTTAAGCCCATAAAATTAACAAAAACATTTCTAATGATTAAATCTATTGTTGGCACAGATAAGAAAAATGTAGCTCCCACTGGCCTTTGCTAGTGGCAGAGTAAAACTGGCAGAATCCTAAAATCAGAACAAAAACAGCAAGAACTATAAAAGTGTTCTAACCCTCAAATCCAATACAACTATTTTTGTGAATAGGAACTCTAGAAATGATTGCATGGAAGAAAAATGGGAGATGCACAGCAGTATTTATTGCAGCATTACTAAGAATAAGAGAATCTAAATATGCAACAATAACACAATGATTTAGCAAATTGTGGATGGAATTTTATACTGCTTAAATTATTGCTACTATACAGAAATAGGGAAAATGCTTACAATGTACAGTTAAATGAGATGTAAAATACAAATAGATACAAGAACACTCACACTATAATTGCAACAATGTAAATTATATAGTGAAGGCTTGGAGAAATCCATATAAAAGCGAAAACAGTTGTGTAGTAATGTTTAGGCACCAGTGTAAAAAGGGGCTTTTTTTTTTTTTTTTTGCGGTACTTGTGGTTGAACCCAGGGCCTCGTGCCTGTATGCTTTGGAAGTGCTGGACCACTGAGCTGCGCTAAGAGGCTTATTTTTTAAAATATAGTCTCAAAACATCTTAAAATTAGTAATTTTTATTACCAAAGCTACTTCTTTGTCAGCCATTTGCTTACTAACTCATATAATTTCTAATTGTTTTTCCAGTATAACTTTATTATAAGCTAACTTGCTTACTGGGATTTACATATGATTTAACTCATTCCATTAAAAGTAAGTTCAAGTCATAGCCCAGCCTCATCCCTATAAATCCATGTTTTTGTTGCTGTTATTGTTAGATGCCATTGAGTCTGGTCCAACACATGGCAACCCACATAAGAGTTTTCCATGGCTGATTGTTTTAGGATTGTTTTGGGAGTGGGTTGCCAGGTCCTTCTTCCATTTTTGTGGTACTGGCGATCAAACCCAGGGCCTCAGAGAGTGCAGAGCAGCACTCTACCAACTGAACTAAGCCCCAGCCCTTATAAATCCATAAACTCTGATATTTTATCCATATTTATCCATAAACTCTGACTTTTATTTAAAACTCACTTCCTCTAGGAAGGCCTCTCTCAATGATTCTTTCAGACTCACTCACTATCTGCTCTATAAGTAATTAACTGAAATATTCCTATCAGTCAAGACACATTTCAAGCATTCTTCAGTTGTTAGACTATGTGTTGTTTTGTCTTTCTGAAAAAATTTCAAAACCTTGGAAGAAAAGACCAAGATGACTTCCCACTCTGCCCCCTACATTATTTGTAACTCAGCCTAAGACAATTATTTTCATAGAGAGAATATGCAGCGATTTGCTTAACAGACAGAATCCTAAATTTTCTAACTTCACAATGCCTAGTCAGGTTACCTGAAAATGCAGTCATGTGCTGAACCTGTGCATCTTTGGCTTATCTTTATATCCTACTGATAGCCTAAGGCAATGGTGTTAATGAATTTGCTTTTACTATGCATCATATATATGCTTTTGTACATTGTCCAAGTAATACTGTAGAGCAATCAGTTGGATTCTAACTTTATGTTGTAAGTAGCTAATTAGTCAACTTCATAGGTTTGGAGTATAAATTTTTCAATGAATTATCTTAAAGAAGTATAACAAATAGCAAATTGATAAAGAACAAAAATGACAAAGGTCATTATCAGTAACAGGTGAGAGAATCTGAAAGCCTAAAATACATGTACAACACAAATACGTCCAAATAAACAAAAAGTAAGTGAGACAAACAACTTCTAGCAGGTACACTAATAAAAAATTACCACTAAATGAAGCAAATAATAATTTTAGTCTTTAAGAAATGTGTCTAAATTATTAAATCAAGTAGTAGAAGGTTTGCTTGTTGTGAGGAAGGACTATGTATAAATTAATCAAATATAGGCAATAACCACTGATTATTTTGTTTACTTCCTAGGAAGATGTTCATTAATTGAAAATGTGCATTTTGTCTTCTCATAACTAAGATATGTACTCAAAATCATTTTCTTTTGATGTTCGTTGAAACCATTTCTAAAATAGTTAAGCTTGACCATCATAGTAAATAGAGTCCATAGGGTTTGGTTTGTAGTGGATGATTTACAAACCTGAAGAGATACGGGGTATTGTCTTATGACTGAATAAAGGTAAAGTTTAAAGAATTGATGTCAGGACCTTCTCTGATTTTTCCAATAGACTTTGCCATTCCTCTCTGATGCCCCCACATATATTCAATTATTCTACTTACCATCTTATATTTATTCATTCAATTATCAAAAAAAAAGTGTGTGCTGAGTGCCATTTATGGGCCAGGCAGGGTGTTGAGGTTACCACAGTGAATGACTCAGCCACTCTCCTCATTCCCAGGAAGCTTAGACTCTAGAATGGGAAACACAAACTAAACAAGAGTGGTGAAGATAATTGTTTCCACTGCTGATGAGTGCTGTGAAAGGAAAACACAGGGAACAATAAGAATATACACAGCAGAAAACTTGGTCCCAGAGGACGAAGAAGGCATATTCAAAGAAGCAGCCATCCAAGATGGATCCTGGAGGATAACCAGAGGCAACCTGATAAACCGAAGGTAGGAAAACATTCCTGGATGCAGAGAAGGCAAGGGAAGAAACCGGGGTGGAGAGGACCCTGGCATGTGCAAGGTGCCCTTGGAAACAAAAGCAGAGTGACTGGCATGCTAACAGGCAGGGAGCAGGCCAAGGTAAGACTGGAAACCGCATAGAGACTGGAAGCCATGGGCCCCCAAAGCCATGTGGACCTCATTAGCCCTGAAGATCCCCACATAACACTGAACATTCCTATTTCAGAGTCCCACAGTTCCAACATGTTGGATAGCACCTGCCCCACAGTAGGCACTCAGTGTTTTCAGGATGACTGAAAGAGTGAAGGAATTGTCCTTTGCCTCTACACCAAAATAACAAAGAGATTAGGAGTTACTGAGGACTTCAATTCAGCAGGGGAAGGGGTGGGAAGATTTCAGTTATGACGGCTGAACCTTCTATCCTTTTATAGTACAATGACAGCCATTTCCATTGACAGCCATGTGCACTGGCAGCCAATGTCCAAAGGAACACATCATGAGACTAGGGAAAAGTGAACTCTCTGCAGTCAAAGCAAATGTCTGGCCAAGGTGGGATCCCAATGCAGTGTCCTCCCTGGGAAATGATCAAACCCAAAGCAAATGTTCTGAGGTTACAGACTCAACCAGCATGAGCCTTCAGAGGAATCCCAAGTGGAATGCCTGCTCTACAACACAGAAAATATCGACCAGGAAAAGGCCATCCTCCAACAGCGCCCTGCAAGTGTGATGAGAAAGGATGGCATTTAGGGCTTTGATTAGGACCTGTTCATGGGGTGTTTTGCTCCCGGGGCCGTTTTGTTTTGATTCTCTAACTAGGAACTAGCCCTTTGCTCTCAGTGGAATTCAGGCATGGACTGGCCTTTTCTTTTTGCGCATGCAAACAAAAATCCCTTGCAGTTTCAAACATTTTATCCTCTCCACTGCAGTCTGCTTCATAGTATGATTTTCGGTATTTATTCTTTGAAGACACACTTTGATCATCTGACTGTCATGCTCCACCTTAACTGGCTCACCACTGCCTAGAAATGAAATAGGAATTCTAAGCTCGCACCTAAGGGAGCATGCTACCAACCCACTGAACGTGCTTCTCTAACCCCCACTCGCTTCCCTTCCCCAAGCTCACTGGGAAGAAGCCAGTATTTGCCTTACTACATGCAATGTCAAAGACAACCACTTCCACACACTCCTTTCTCCTTCCTTTACATCTTTTCTTTTTTCCTCCTCATCTCATCATCAAGCAATTGATTCTACAACTAAAAACAAGATGCAGCCATACCACTGTGGTATCCAATCCACCAGATCTTGGAAGCTAAGCAGAATTGGGCCCAGTTAGTACTTGCATGGGAGACCGCTTGAGCACACTAGGTGCTGTAGGCTTGGGAGAAGGACCTGGCGACCCACTCCCAAAACACAACCAGCCATTGAAAACCCTATGAATAGCAGAGAAGCACTGACAATACTGTTTTGCCTGTTGTATGTAGGGTCACTATGAGTTGGATACTGACTCGAGGCCACCTGAAAATAACAACAAAGACATGGGAACAATGAAAGTCTAAAACAAACATTCAGGTGTCTCATTACTTTCTCGCACAAAGCACCAGTGCAATGATGCCTAGTTTGCTGCCCAACTCAAATCACAATACTGGACCTCCACAGAAACAGTTATTGAACTTGAGGGGGTTGAGGAACTCCTGGAAGAATCAGTTATAAATACAGGTCTCAAGCATTTCCCCAAATATTGTATGTAAATAGGCTGATGGGGCCTGGAAGGACTGCATTTAAACTTAGCATTCCACATGTTCTTATCTAAATATTGTTGTTAGGTGTCATGGAGTTGATGCAACTCATAGCAACCCTATGTTCAACAGACAAAACACTCCCTGACACTGTGCCATGCCTGGCACTATTGTCGGCACTTCTTTGCTATTCATAGGGTTTTCAATGGCAGATT
This sequence comes from Pedetes capensis, assembly GCA_007922755.1. NCBI lineage: Eukaryota > Metazoa > Chordata > Mammalia > Rodentia > Pedetidae > Pedetes > Pedetes capensis. The sequence goes on along the minus strand of VMDO01010237.1, from coordinate 8,362 downwards.
GTTTTTTGTGAGTGGTTCTTGCCAGCCTACAGCACCTGGTATTATCAGGTGGTTTCTCATACAAGGACTAAGCAGATACAACCCAGCTTAGCTTCTGAGATCTGAGAGATGGGTTGCTGGGGTGGTAGAGCTGTAGGCAGATAAATCATAGATGGTTCTTTAAGAAATAATGGTCTTCAGTATTGACATGAACAACTAATGCTTCAAATAGTCTGTTCTTCTAATTAATTATATTTATTAATATGCTGAAGACATAACTGAGCTACATATATGTTTTTGGTGGACATAATTGGTTTGAGGAAACATAGAACTGAAAATAAGTTTAGAGCAAAAATTAGCTATGGTTTCTTCATTGTGTGAGGATATTCATCCTCAGCTTAATGTCTTCAATACAAAATTATCATGGTGAGGTCAGACTGGCATTGGCCTGGGGCACTTTTCTGAACTACAGGTCATGGATTAGTACTTCTTTGGGCGGCAAACTTATTCTCTAAGGTATATGTCTCTTCATAAGAATCCAGGTTTACCTAATAAATATCTTCTAAGTGTGTGCTACTTTCCAGGCATGGAACTGGGTGCTAGTTTTAAAACTCCTGTATTTATTTTTTAGTTCCATGGAGTAGACAATTTCTGTCACACATTTACATATGATTATTACATCCCCTATCACTTAAATTACAAGAAGGACCATCATGATTTGTGAGTTGCTTAAGACTGGCAATCTAGCACTGAATGGAGTTTATCAGTTAAAAACATACACTAACAGGATGTTACTCAAAAGTCTCTCTGCCCTACAAAATTACTTACATGAATGATATTTTTGGACCATAACTTTCCCATATCTTTTCTTTACTGCAAAAGTTTTCAGACATCTACTTTTCACTAAGTGAATGTTTTCTAATAAGTGATTCTTGATAGATTTTTATTAAGGATTAGTTCTTCATTTTATCCTAACTGAGGAAAGTTAATTGTAACTGTCTTAAAGTGAACTCACATAAATGATACAACAAAAGGAGATAACTAGTCTATTATGAAATAAATGAATGATTGAATTAATGAATTAATGAATAAATAAATAAAGGCAACTATACCACCTTAAAATCCTCTAAAAACCAGGTTTGACATTTGGGAGAAGAGTAAAAATAAACACTGAAATAACATCTATAACCTTCTAGATGCAAAATATTTTCCTAAGCTTCTGATTTATTTTAAAAGAGCAACAGAGAAACCTACATTATTTAAAGATGTGTTGGCTGCTGCATCATAATAAATGAACATGAGGAAAGACCATTTGATGGGAAAACATGAAGAAAAATTCAGAAACACGTTTTAACTAGTTTAAGGCAACAAAATGAAAATTTACAACAGCTAATTTTATTGAAGATTTAACAACTTTAAGTTAATATGTCCATTACCATTAGTGAAAGTAAAAATATCAAAGCGCATGTATTCTTTGTTAATTATACCTAATTAAAGTAATAACTCTGGATTAATTATCATTGTAGCAATAAATGACCAACCTTTAAGCCAGGGCAGAGATGAGAGAGAATTTTAATAGTAATAAATGAGATTCATTTTCCTGAACCTTTCATTTTACACAAAAGACAACTGAGGCCAAAGACAGACATTGACTAGCTGGGCTCACCATGCCAGAAGGTCTTCCATTAGCTGACTATAATTTACTCAGTCTTAATGTGGAAAAGACAATGTTTTCATGAAGTAATCATAAATATCTGTTCCTGGGTCTGTTTGAATTTTGTTTCATTTTGTTTGCTTGTTTTGAGACAGGGTCCTGCTATGTCATGCCCAGATTGCTCTCAAGTTCCTTAGTGAGTATGAGGCTCAAGTGATCCCCCTGCCTCAGTCTCCTAAGCAGCTGGGTCTGTACAAGTGTGCCACCATGCAGGGCAACTGTTAATATATACATACATACATACATATATATATATATATATATATATATATATATATATATATATATATATATATATATATATATAGTTGCTGTTGTTGTTGTTGTTGGGTGCCGTCGAGTCAGTATCCAACTCATAGCGACCCTCATAGGGTTTTCAATGGCTGAGTGCTTCGGGATTGCCTTGGGAGTGGATTACCAGGTCCTTCTCCCGTGTTTGTGGTTCTGGGAATTGAACTCGGGACCTCAGAGACTGCAGCGCAGCGCTCTACCAACTGGACTAAATCCCAGCCCCAGATATATACATGGGGCTGGGATTTAGCTCAGTTGGTAGAACGCTGCGCTGCAGTCTCTGAGGTCCCGAGTTCAATTCCCTTCAATTCCCGGCACCACAAAAATGGGAGAAGGACCTGACAATCCACTCCCAAGGCAATCCCAAAAACAGTCAGCCATTGAAAACCCTATGAGGGTCGCTATGAGTTGGATACCGACTTGATAGCACCTAACAACAACAACAACGTGTGTGTGTGTGTGTGTGTGTGTGTGTGTGTGTGTGTGTGTGTATATATATATATACATTATATATATATATATATATATATATATATATATATATTCATTCAGGGCACAAGATTTTCATTCACTTCTTTGACTGTTAAATCTCCATCAGAAGTGGAAGCCTCTTAGAGACACAGGCCCTTTTTCTTCCCATTTTTCCTTTCCTCTTTCTCATCTTCCTGACCCCCACTTCTCCATTCCCACTCACTGCTTGTTCTTTCTGTTCTTTCCTTCTCCATTATCCATCTGTAACTGTTGATCCCACACTGAGGCATTAGGAAGGTGAGAAAGACAGCAAGGTTGTTCACTTATGCCTGGGATTAGTGATTTGAGAAAGGTGCCGACATTCATCTCAATGTTCAGCAAGTGCTATCTCCCCTTAGCAACTAGTTTCCGTATAAACCCACTACCTCAATCATTTCTTGGTTTACCCCAATCACTTTAAACACACAACTAAGATCAATTCTGTCCTCATCCTGTTAGCATTAACAATGATATAAAGAAAAATGCTTCAATGTGTTTTCTGTCTTATTTCTTAGTGGGGCTAATGGAATCCCAAAATGCATCCTATCACTTCCAGAAGCAGCCTATGAATTTTTGGTGAGACAGGGACCAACCCCCCACCAACACACACACCTCCTAGCACAATCCCTGGATCTTCTCCAGGCCAGGTGAGCCACAGGAAACAGTCCAGAGACTTGATAGTAATTGGCCAATTACCAGATAAAGACTTGTGTGTCCACAGCTGGGCAACTGAGTTCTCTTACAATGTTCTTAATATGTATTTGCCTCACATAAGACATACGACTGGCAGTATCTAATGCGATAAAAACAGGTAATGATCTAGTATGTTAACAAGAGGAAGCATTCAAGTTGGAAAAGGTGGCTCCCTTGTGTCATCAACGACCCAAATCTGTCCTTCAAATTGTGATTTTCACAAATACATCAGTTCCCTTTCCTTCCAGTTTGTTCCATGAACAATGATAGCATTGGAAATCACTCAATAAAATTTTATCCTCACCATTATTATCTTAAAAATTACTATTTTATAAAAGGTTTTACTTGTTCAAAAATTCTACTGAAATTAGTATGATACTAGGCTGGCTGGATAATCTTTAAGGTTTCTTTCATTTTTAAATAGATGGCTCTGAACCCAGATGTGGTGGTACACACCTGTGATCCCAGCAGCTTTGGAGGTGAAGGCAGAAGGACGGTAAGTTTGAGGCCAGAGGCAGTCTGCGTAACTTAGACCCTGTCAAAAGATAAGACATTACAAAGGACCTAGGGGTAAAGCTCTATGGTAGAGCACTTGTAAAGTATGTATGAGGCCCTGAGTTCAGCCCCCTAGTAGTACCCCCAGAAAATCAGAGTTGGTTCTGTTTTGTTGTTGTTGTTGTTCTTGTTCTTGTTTGGCTAACTTTCACAGATGAGTCATTGGGAGCCATCCACCAATTCCTGTTGGATTTTCGTTCCTGAACAGCTAAAAAGTATGACACAGAGAATTCACTGTGGAGTTCACAGGGAGACTACAGAGTCTCCACAACAGCAGAGGGTACCAGAGGGTCCACTTCCCATTGTGACTCCTCATCCTCCACTCTATCAACAAGGGTGGGTATAAAATCTTACTGAGAACATATGCAGCCAAACTGACTTGCTGGTCAGGACCTGCATAGGTTACACAAGCACCTTTTAAAATAGCATCCTGGTGGCTCTTGCTTTTCAATGGTCAGAAGTAATGAGGTTTGGAAATGATTTTTTTTTTAATGCTGAAAACAAGGCAAGACGAGGATATAACATGCAGTTAAGATACTGACTTCTAGTTCCTGCTCTGAGTAAAAACAATGTGGCTAACCAGAAATATGGCCTGCAGCTGTGCCACTGTGGCATCTGATCCTGTAAGATATCAGAAGCTAAGCAGGGTACAGCCTCGTTGGTACTTGGATGGGAGACCGCTTGGGAACACCAGGTGCTATAGGCTTGGGAGAAGGACCCAGCAATCCATTCCCAAAAATCAATCCACCATTGAAAACCCTATGAACAGCAGAGAAGCAAGACAATAGTGTTTCACCTATAGGGGTCACTATCAGTCAGACACCAACTTGACAGCACCTAACAACAACCAGCACCACCAGAAATATGGGCTGAACATAAATGAGTGAGGGAGATGAAATTATAAAGGCAGGACAGAGCCTTCAGAACCGCTAAGGGGTCTCTAGGACCAAGGGCAGGTTCATTTCATCCAAAGCTGATTCTTTATCAGGGTGTTGATACAGCAGTTTCAGTTAATATATATCCAAAGATCCAACTCACTGCTGCTATAAGCTACTGCTATTGTCTCTAAGAATAAATTCAGCTTCCTTTCCTAATTATACCTCTTTGGAGTAGATTACCTTCCTCTACCTCACCCCCAAAATAAGCCCAAAAGAGCAAATATAAATCCATCCTTTCTCCACAAAAAGGATCTGTTGGGAGGGGCTGTGATATTCAAAAGTTGCTAAAACAAGTTTATAAACAAAAAATAAAGAAATACCAATTGCTCATAAGAATACACCCAATGTTTTCTATCATAAAACAATGGAAACTTTCTTTTGAACAAAAATATTTCAAATGACCAAGAAATATTTTATGGGCTGCACTTGAGAAAGGAGTCTAAGATAGCTTAGAGGGAGTGTTTTATGGGATTTATGAACTTATCTCAAGCAATGGATCACAATTCTATCATAAAAAGAAAAAAACACACAATTCCCTGCCAGTTTGACATTTGACATTTGTTTTAATTTTTAAACACATAACCTACTGGCTGGTCCAGTGTTCAACCATATTGGAGCTTCAACAGAATTAAAATACAATTGAATTCTAATTACTTTTCTAGAAAGCTCAGAGGCAATGACACTAGAGATGGTCTCTGCTTTCAAGGAGATTACTCTGTTATTGTAGGAACAAAAACCAACCAAGGGAAATAATGATCCAAACACAATTTCTGGCATGCTATTATATACCATGTGTAGACTACTTTCACAAGAGTCAAATGGACAAGACAGAATCAAATTAAGAGCTAAACTGCCAGAACAGTGAGCAAGTGATGGAAATTCCATCAGAGAAATTTGTTCTTTATCCCAATAAACCTTTAAGTCTTCGAAAAAACAAATATCTACAAGAACATTTCTTTCATATGCTTAAAATTAGCTAAGAAAACCAACCACACATTTTATTTGTGCATATAACATGTCTGTCTATATACTATGTACATTTTGTTTATTCATTCATTTGCTCTTAGACCTTCCACTTATAAACCTATCTGTGCCAATTGTTCTATGTCTTGAATCATAGCCGTTTGTTTTAATGAACTAACCTCTTGACTTATAAGTAAAATTAATACAACAAAATGTTTTCTAAAATAAGCCATGGCCGGAAAACCACAGAATTCCTATTATTTCATCACTGCCTATTCTGATTCAAGTATTTTTATCAGGTAATTGCAATGTTATGCCCTAATATTCAAACTGTGCAAGAAGATAACTAAGTCTTACTGTAACAAATATGATGATACATCAATTCATGTATATTACATATAATTCAAATTCACCATACTGATCTATAATAAATGAAAATCATATTCCTACCTTCCCTGTCCCAATATAGTATTAAACACGAAAGCAGGAAAACAATATTTTCTAACACTCTTAGTTCAACAAATCTACAAATATAATCACTCTGGAAAAGAGCTCTATTTCAAAAGAAAATAGTAAAGTCAACAGATTTTTAAAAGTCACATGAATGCTTTCAAAGCCTATCATTCAAAGGATGTCTTTGTCCATTTGTGCACAGGACATTGATGGAAAGATCTGTCTCATTAAATGTTGGCTTGCTACTTCCCACTTCAACTGCCCCACCCTACTGAACAACCCTCACTACCTGAAAGAGCCCATGAGGTAATCTCCAGTAGGGTCTGCTTCCCCTTACTGCCCAGCCAAGTCTGTTTGCAGATGATATAATGTGCTAGAGAACACTTCACTTCATGCTGCCCTTCCAAATTAACAGCAGCGATCCCAGCATTCTCCTCCTGGAGAAGTTTTTGCCAGCTTTCTGCTGCTTACAGGATCCTTTGAATTCCACAGATTCCTGAGGCTCCTTGATAACTGGGCTACATGCACCTGCCCACTGTCCGGGGCACTTTCCTCCCTGTACATGCCCTCGGTGACTCATTTTCCCATGAACCTTGCCAGCAGCTTGCACATAACATTTCCTCTACACCAGGGGTCCAGAGACTATTCTGCAGTGAGTAAGGACACTTGCTTGTCACAAGTGAAGGAGTTGTTACTGGCAACTAGTGGGTAGAGGCTACGGATGTTGCTAAAAACCCCATAATGCCCAGGAAGGGAAGGGCCCCACAGCAAAGAAGAATCCAAGCTCAGCTATCTATTATTAGAATCTTATATCCATTTGGTCTGCTGGGAATGGCGTCACTGCACCTGATACGGACATCATCTCAAGGTGCAGCCACAAAGTACCTTCCTTAAAACAGTCTCTGACTTTCTAGGCAGCCAGTCACTACCTCATATTTGCTTAAAAGACCATCACAATCAGATAGATTATAAATGTCTGCTTAAATGTTTGTATCCTCCCCAGACTATGACCTTCAACATGCCAAGTCTTACTCCTTTTCCTAGCCCTTAATTAGATCACCGTAGACACCTGTAAGTATTAATTGTATATCCTTTATTATAATTTTCTATTTTGCCCTCTACATCCAACCTGTCCTATGCAGTGCCACTGATCATGTATATTTAAATTTAAATTTAATGAAAATTAAAATATAAAATTTAGTTCTTTAATTGCACTAGTGATGCTAAAAGAGCCATGTGTGTCTGCTGGCCATGGACCTGATTAATGCAGAAAGTTTTACTGGGTCTCACAGCTTCTAGACCATACATGGTATGAGAATTGGGGCTACATTTCTGTCGATATATATTCCTAGTACATGGTTAGTGTTTTCTAAACATTTGTGTGAATGAATGAAGTTACAGGAACCCTAGTTGTGCTAAGCCTGCAGCCGTACCACTGTGGAATCCAATCCTCTCAGATCTCAGAAGCTAAGCAAGGTTGGCCCAGTTAGTTCTTGGATGGGAGACCAACTGAGAACACCAGGGGCTATAGGCTTGGGAGAAGGACCCAGCAACCCACTCCCAAAAAAGCAATCAGCCATTGAAAACCCTATGAATATCAGAGAAGCACAACAATACTGTTTTGCCTGTGGTACATGGGGTCACTATGAGTTGGATACCAACTTGACAGCACCTAACAACAGGTTTGCTAACTTCCATTTATTCTATTTGTATAATGAATAAAAGCACAACCAAGACAGCCACTTCCTAAAAGTTCCCATTTCACTACCAGTCTGCACAGAAGACTCTTGCTCCTACATAGGAAGTCACAGTCAGGATGAGTAATGAATAAAGTCCAGGACATCAGGAGAAGCTGCAGGGTTGTACATCAGAATAATAACAGTCCAGAGGCCAAGCAATACCTGAACCACCAGAGTCTATCCCAAGTGGCTTCCTGGAGTATTTGATCCCTGAGCATCAGCAATTGCAGTAAGAAAGGCCAACAGATGGGACAACATAATGCATTGTATAGATCCTAAGAGAAAAGTTCAAAACCCAGGGACAGCAGGGGTGCAGAAACTGGATGGGCTAGGTTCAATCTCAGCATCATAAAGAGAGAGGGGGGGAGGGGGGAAGAAGGAAGAGAAACAGAAACAGAAAGAGAAAAAGAAGAAAAAGGAAGAAAGAAAGAGAATGAGAGGAAGAGAGAAAGAAAGATGAAGAGAGAAAGAATGAGAGGAAGAAAAAAGAAAGAAGAGAAAGAAAAAAGAAAGAGAAAGGAAAAAAG